>CAUYLG010077666.1:0-51696 GCA_963573385.1 Cacajao melanocephalus
CCATCCTGCCCACGCACTCCTCGAATTGTAAATGCATACATACACACATACATATTCTCACGTACAACCTTGCCTGTGCACACGAGTGCATGCATACGCACACGCACACACACACACACACACACACACACACACGCAGAGCTGAGAACAAGAATATTTTGTCCGCTACGTGAACTCTCCTGACCATATGGGCCATGCTGGGATGCGACGTCCATGGAGACCTGCAAACCATCCATCTTGTAGCTACACGTGGGTGGTACTCTGCCAGTCATCAAACCCAGTCCTGCCAGGCTGGGCACTGAGATGAGTGGGCCAGGGGCCAAATTCAGAGCTGCAGAAACATGAACAACTGTCATATGGGCATGACGCCACCAGCATTTCTGTTCCTGAAAAATGGTCTCTGTCCCAGATTAGGCTTTGCCTGGGAGAAGCACTTCCCATACCACAGGGGACTCCTCTTACAAGGAGGACAGCTATGCCACGGTGTAAAAGGCTTGCATGTGAATCCTGAAGATGCCACTTTAGCTATGTGACCTTGGGTGGATCCCTTAACCTTTCTGAGCCTCAGTTACTGCCTCTGTGAAGTAGGGATTGTAATACCTTCCCATCAGTATCATGCAGATAAATGAGATAGAGAACAAATGCACATGAATGCCGAGCACACAGCAGAAATCAAGGACGTGGATGTTGAAAGGAAGGCTGGACAAATGAGTGCACACCGAATCAACGTGCACCGCACTCCAGGACTGGTGAGTGAGTGCACACCGAATCAACGTGCACCGCACTCCAGGACTTGCTGTGGAACTGCTCTCCTTTCTCTACCCTTTGAACCCCCAGACTCTGTTTTCTATCATGGATCACACCATTCCACTGCTCAAAGGCCCCCCACCCCACCTTCCAGTCAACTTCCTTCCCTGCAAACTCCCTCAGAATGCCCACTGTGATGCCGTCTCCTCTCCCTGTCTCTCTCCTCCCTCTCTTGCTCCCCTCTGACCACCTTTCCTGTCATCTTCTATTCTTTGAACACATGCCTTTCCTCCAGCCCCAGGGCCTTTAGATGGACGGCTTTCCCCCTGAGGTCTTCATATGCTGTTTTATTTCATCTCTCTGCTCAGATGCCACCCCCTAAGTGAGGACTTCTCTTCAGAGCTATCCCCCCCAAGCCACCCCCTTACTTTTCTTCTAGTCCTTGGCAGATATGTAACACGAAAATTCACACATGTATAACAGAAATGTGTTATAAATGAGTGCACAGAAATGTGTTATACATGTGTGAATTTTTGTGTTACATATCTGCCTTCTCCTCCTGAATGGGAGCTCCGTGACGGCGGGGGCTTCCTTTGGCTTGTTCACTGCGAATCCCGGCGCCTACAGCAGAGCCTGATATGCAGTAGGTGCTCAACAAATACTTGCAAAATAAATATACACATATAAAATTTCCCAGCCCTAAATGACAATGCCACACTCTGCTCCTCTCCTCTCCTTTCTCCTGCTCAGCCCAGCTCATCACATTTAATTTTTTCCCCAGCCTCAGCCAGCCTAATGACTCACAGCACGGGTGTGAACGCTGGTGTACGAGCTGACGAGTGAGTGTGCCCAGGTTGATCTATCCTAACGCTTTTCCAGCAGGGAGCTGCCTCAGAACCTCCCGAGAGTCTCACTACAAGCATTCGTGGCTGCCTTCTTTCCTCTAAATCCTGCTGAACAAGTCTCCAGTGCTGAGGCTGGGCCAAGTGCATTTGGAAAAGACTTCTGGAGATTTGGACGCATGTTACTGCAGTTGCCTGCAGGAAGGCCGTGGAGAATGGCGGCTAGGAGCACTGCCTGCCAGGGTCACACTGGCTGAGTATAAATCTGAACAAGCAGCCTCATGTTGCTTGGAATGTAAAATGGAGCCTAGCTCGGGAAGTTGTCATTAGGACACGCTGAGAGGAAAGTTTGTGAAGTGCTTAACACAGTGCGTCACTCATAGTAAGTGCATGGTCAATGATAGCTTTCATTAAATGATGACTTTCCTCCAGGAGTGATGTGGGACTGCTCAGTTTCCCTATAGGGGTTAGGACAGGGCCTTTGCTGTGGTGAACGGTCAACGTGTGTAGTCAGCTGACATGCTGCTGAAACAAACATGCTGTGACCTCTCCCATCTTAAAGAACAATCCTCTTGAACTCAGCTTGATCCCTCCAGCTGTCACCCCATTTCTTGGCTTCTCTTTAGAGCAAAACTCATCAGAAGAGTAGTGTAGACTCACTTTCTACAATTCTTCCCATTCTGTCATCTTTTATACATTTTATTAGGGAAATTTTCAAGCATATATTTTGCCAGTCTTCTACTTCCCAACTTTTTTGCTGGAGTATTATAAAGCACGCCTCAGAAATATCACTTCACGCACAATGTATCCCTCTAACAAGTAAGAACTTTAAAAAGATATGAGTATCATCATCACACCTAACTAAATTAACAATTCTCTAACATCACGTAATACTTTATGTTCAAGTTTCCCCAACTGTCTTAAAAATGTCTTGTTCTAATTGCTTTGTCTAAATCAAGCCTGATCAAGGGTCCACACGTCACATCTGGTTGATCTGTCTCTAAAGTCTCTTCTCCCTTGTCTCTCAAACCCACTAACAAGCCTCCACACCCACTGCACTGCCAAGACGACGCTTTTCAAGGTCACCAATTACCTGAATGTTGCTAAAAGTGAATAGACAATTTTCAGTCTACATCCTCCACGTTTCAGCAGCTGCTGAAACGCTCTTTGCCAGAACACTAGCTGCTTCTCCTGGCTGACTTCCTCTCTCTGGGTGCTCCTTCTCAGCTCCCATGCCCACCTTTTAGCACTGCGTGCGCCGCAGATCTGCCCTGGGCCTCCTTCATCTTCTGTTCACACTCCTTGGTGGCTCCTTGAGACTCCAGTCTCAAGGCTTTAAAAACATCCCTAAGTTATACTTCCAGCCCACACCAAATGCCTACTGCGCTCTCCTCTCGAACGTCTAATAGCTTTCTCAAACACCATTAGTCACATGCATAAGTCAGCCCTTATTCATCCCCCATGGACTTCTCCATCCCATCCTTCTAATAGCTTTGGCCCGAAACCTTGAACTCATCCTCAACTCCTCTTTGTCGCACACCTCGCACTGACCCCTCAGGAAGGACTGTTGTCTTGGCTGCAGATCATACTTCCATTGCTTCTACCCTGGTCCAAGCTACTAGCATCTTTTACCTGGGCTGTGTAATAACCTCCTACCTGAACTCCCTGCTTCTGTCTTTCTTTTCTCTTCAGTCTATTCTCGAGCCAGCTTCCAAAGTTCCTTTTAAGCAACCTCGGCTCAAAGTCATCCACTGGTTCCTAGCTCTCCTGAAGGCAAAAGCCAAACACTTCCTAAAGGACTCCAGTGTCCTCAACAAGAAACGCTGGCATTTTTGGCAGGAAAACTCTTCACTGTGTGGTCTGTCCCATGCACTACAGGATGTGTGACGTGGCCCTCACCCACTGCATGCCGTACAATAGCAACCTCCCTCACCCAAGCCCCACTAGCCGCTATGACAACTAAGATGTCTGCACACATGCTGCCTAGTGGACCTGGAAATTCCAGCTGAGAATCTCTTACAAGATCTGCTACTCCCCTGCACCCTCCTATCCTCCCCACGCCCCACCTGTCTCTGTGATTTTGCCTCAGACTCCTCTCCCTGTGCTCCCTGGGCTCTTGTCTTACTTGAACAACCTGGCATGGTCCCACCCTTGGCCTCTATGCTAGCTGTTCCTTCTGCCAGGAACGCTCGTTCCTAGACAGCCACAGAACTCCCTCCCTCCCCTCCTCCAGAACTTTGCAAAGGTGCTTTCTCCCCAGAGCACCCGGTTTGAAAGTGAAGATTCCTGTACTCTGGGTCTCTTCTCTGCTTTATTTTTCTCCAGAGCACTTATCTCATCAGATGCACTATAAGTTTTCATTAGTGATCTTGTTTGTCTCTAAGCTTCATGGAGGAATTGGGGAGTTTTCTGTTGACTGCTGTACCCCAGGGCCTAGAATGGTAACTGGCACACAGAAGACAATAAATATTTGTTAAGTGAAAGGAAGAATACAGATGCCAGGAAAATATATACTGACAGATAGAAGAAAACAAGCTTCTGTAAGCCACAAGAATAAAGAATTAATTTTGTTCTTAGCAAGCACTGGTGTCTGCTCAGCCTTGGGTGGAAAGTAGGGGGTGAGGCTATAGGAACATCTATTTATTTATCAGATTGGTTCAGGAAGGCTTCCTGAAATTGGTGGGGTTTTAGGACTCCCCTTCACCTCATAATCTGGTTTTCAACCAGATTATAACACTCTGATGTTTCCCCCAAACTTGACGACTACTGACAACGAAGGGAGACCCAGGGAACAAGAGTGAGCCAAGCTAGAGTTTTCAGACTGAGAAGCACACTCGCTGAATCATATTTCTGCTGCAATTGACCCATGTCTGTAGGAGGCTGCAGCAGCATGTCAGCCGGAGGGGCAAGTTCAAATGGAGCTGCTCAGTAAGATCCGCTTCCTCCCCTCTCTGGCCCTCAGAAAGCCCACCTTAAATAATGACACAGAGACAGGCTATCCATTACTTGCCTTCCAAAACTCTCAGCGGACAGCAGAAAGGACCTAGGTTCACAGCTATACAGTGGAATATTTTGCAGCTATTAACAAACAATGCAGGAGCTCTTTTTATACTTAATATGGAAAGATCACGAAGATACATTAGGGAACAAAACTCATGGTGTAGAACAGCGTATAGTATACTAGCATCTCTGTAAAAAGAAATACACACTTTGCCTGAGTGTACGTATAATATAGCTGGAAAGACATGAGAAAATGCCAGTTGTGGTTGCTGGAAGGTGTGGGGTGGGGAGGAATTTGAATGGTTAGGAAACAAGGATGGGGAGATACTTTTCACTGTAAACTCTTTTCTTTTAAATCTAGCACTATGTCAATGTATTGCCTATTTGAAAAGAGTACATCAAGCTACTCTGGAGGTTGAACTGGGAAGATTGCTTGAGGCCAGGAGTTTGAGACCAGTTTGGGCAACACAGGGAGTCCTCCATCTGTACAAAAACAAAAAAATTATCCAGGTGTCCTGGTGCATGCCTGTAGTCCCAACTACTTGGGAGGCTAAGGTGGGAGGATCACTTGAGCCCAGGAGTTTGAGGCTGCAGTGAGCAATGATTGTGCCACTGTACTTCAGCCTGGGTGACAGAGTGAGATGCCATCTCTTAAAGAAAGGAAAAGGTTGGCCGGGCGTGGTGGCTCATGCCTGTAATCCCAGCACTTTGGGAGGCCGAAGTGGATCACCTGAGGTCAGGAGTTCGAGACCAGCCTGGCCAACACGGTGAAACCCCGTCTCTACTAAAAATACAAAAATTAGCCGGGCGTGGTGGCAGGTGCCTGTAATCCTAGCTACTCAGGAGGCTGAGGCAGGAGAATCACTTGAACCTGGGAGGCAGAGGTTGCAGTGAGCCAAGATTGCGCCATTGCATTCCGGCCTGGGAGACAAGAGTGAGACTTCATCTCAAAAAAAAGAAAGAAAGAAAGGAAAAGGTGAATTACATTAAAAGCAAATTAACATTAGCAATTTTTCATGTGTGTTAAAAGCCACCTGCACAAGTACAGGCGGCCAGAAGCCATAGTCCTTCAAGTCAAAGAGCCCTGAGGCTTTAGCTGACCTCATGTGTGATAAGTTCCATCTGTGGCTGTGGCTCTGGCTGAGAAAGCCAGTGGGTCCCCAGCCACCATCTAAAGCTAGACAGGGGGTGAGGGAGGTCCTCCCTGCACCCAAAGCTGGTCTGGCCACAGCCCCTGCGCTGCAGGGCTCACTCCCAGCTCCTGTGTTCTAGGAGAGCAGTGACCCAGAACCACCTGCAGAGCCATGAGGAGCACGAAATGCCAGGATCAGGTATGTTCTCCTGAAAGCAGATGGGGGAGGGGTGTCAGTGGACAGGAAGGCAAGGGAAGGGAAGGATGGATATCTGCCTTCAAATATTTGAAAGTCTGTTAAATCGAAGAGGGAAGGAGTCCTGTTCCAAACCCCCTTGAAGATGCCTGGGTCAGAGTGGGGGGAGGTAAGATCTCTTACCCTCAAAAAGCATTTTCTGCCATTGGAAGGGTTGAGCCCTCACTGCGTGCCAAGCACTTGGCTTGCCTGGCACTTTACTGACATTACCTCTGAATTTTCCCAGCAATCCCAGGAGGCTGGTACGATTTGTATTTCCTATTTTACAAACGAGAAACCTGAGGCTGTCACTGCTCAAGATCGCCCAGTAACGACCGAGTCGAGATTCAAACCCAGGGCCCTATCGGAGCTGTTATGCTGCACCGCAGGCTGAGGAGATCTACAGCCCTGGGAATTCTAAGACTGTGATTCCATAAAATACAAATATAAACATGGGCAGGCTAAGATAAGGCTGGGAATTTTGTTTTTGTTTGTTTTTTTTTTTTAGAGGGAGTCTCGCTTTGTTGCCCAGGCTGGAGTGCAACGGCATGCTCATTTAGCGGATTCAAGCGATTCTCCTGCCTCAGCCTCCCAAGTAGCTGGGATTACAGGTGGGCGCCACCACGCCTGGCTAATTTTTGTATTTTTATGTAGAGACGGGGGTTCACCATGTTGGTCAGACTGGTCTCGAACCCCTGACCTCATGATCCGCCTGCCTCAGCCTCCCAAAGTGCTGGGATTACAGGCGTGAGCCACCGTGCTCGGCTAAGGCTGAGCGGTTTGTTTTTTTTTTTTTTTTTGTCGAGGTGTCTTGGGTACAAGGAAGACCAGAAAAGGTGGATGCTGAGTAGAGTCTGGACCTCGGTGACACAATGCTCATCCCTAACCCTCTTAGCCGCCCCCGCCTCAATGTCCCCTTCTTCTCCAAGGGAATCTACTCACACAATCACACTAGCCCGGGCTGCGGCCCACGGAGGCCGGGGAGGGGCGCACGTCCCCCCATCCAGCATCCAGCCTGAGGGCCGGGGGAGCCCCCGGGGCCCGGCTGCTTCCCGAGCTGGCGGCGGCAGGAGCAGTGGCGGCGGGAGGCGCCGCAGCACGGAAGCCCCCTCCGCGCCCCTTTGGGCTGGAAACCCGGGGGGTGGCGGCGCCCTGCGCAGGGAGGCCCCAGACGCCGTGGGTGGGCGGCTCTGCGCAGCCAGGCTGCTTGGGAGCGGGCAGCGGCGCTGCGGAGCGCCCCGCGCGGGGGCCGGGAGCTGGGCGTGGGGGAGGGCACCACGGCGCGGGGAGGAGGGGCGCCCGGGCCGCGCTTACCTCAGCGGGTGACTCAGCAGCCGCCTTCCTCAACTGGGCCGGGCGGCGCGGCGGGGGCGGGCGCGTGGGGCGGCGGGGGCACGTGGCTTCCCCGCGCAGGGGTGCCGGTCCTCGCCACCGCCCCGGCGAGGAAGTGCGGGGCTGGGTGCTGAGAGGGGGCGCGTGGGCCGGGAGATTCCTTCCTGCCTGCCGGCGGCTCGCCAGCCCGCCCACGCAGCCGAGATCCGGACTCCGCATTCCCTCCCTACGGAGGAGCCGGGGGAGCGCGCACAGAGGAGGAAGGGCTTTCCCCAGGCTGGCCCGCGAGGGGGCGAGGGTCGGGGGCGGAGGGACGGAGGTGACACCCCAGGGAGGGCAGCTGCACCCAAGCCCTCCCCTCCTGCTGCTCTCGGGTTTTATGCATTCATGGCCGGAGGGAGCCCGGTGGAGATTTCTAGGGTCTTAGATCTGAAAATCCTTGCAGAATTCACCTCGTTCTGCCCCAGTGCCCGCGGGGCTCTGCCACCTTTTGTTCTTGAAAGGGACAGCGCCCCATATTCTGAGATTCCTTTCTGTGGCTCTTGTCATTTAGAAGCCTTTCTTCATATCTAAGCTAGGTCCTTCCTGAGGCAGTAACCCCCAGAAGGCTCTGCTTTGCCAGACTTGGCCCCCTGGTAGAGGGAGCAAGAAGGAGGATCAAGAATGTCCCCACTGAGCAGGAGGGGAAATCGAGGCCCAGAGAACAGGAGGGGTTTGCCCCAAGCTTATAGTTGGGGTATGTGAGAGAGATGCTGACCTCAGGACTCAGGAGTTCTGGCTTCTAGGTCAGAGTCCAGAGGCTTGAAAAGACAGTATTCCTCCCTAGTGCTGCCCCTTGCAGGGCCTCCGCCTGTCTCTGGAAATCCGTTTGGCCTTTTCTGATGGGTTCTTATCATGCGTTTAGTAGCATCAAGAATATCAGAGATGCCAGATGATGCCCATTTGGAAGCATGCAGAGTAAAGGCCAGGTTATGCACAGGAAACACGGAGGCTGGACCCAAGCAGGAAATTCCCACCAGCTTTGCAGAGTTTTTGTTGCTGCTGTTTTTAAATAATCATCGGTTGAATTGATGCATTGAATGAAAATTGTGGTAGATAGGAATCAATCATCAAGGAGGAAATTGTGGAATTCCCTTGTCTCTCTGCCTGGGATGGGGAGTGCATTCCTGATTGGAGGCACGTGGTTGGCTGGTTTGACCTGGTGCATCCAAAGCCCTGAGAGGTCATTGGCGCCAGGCCCTGGCCACAGCTAGGCTAGGATACGAAAATCACACGACAGCTTTCTGTGTGTCTCATTGCCCTGTACCTGGGCTTCCATCCCTGCACCTCTCCCCTTCCACACAGCCTTCTTCCCAGGAGCTCACTCCTCAGGGGCCTGGTCTCCTGCATGCTCTAGATGGAGTGGGTGTGGAGGTGTGATAGACTTGCTCCATTCTGCAGAGGGGAAGACCCAGGAGGATCTGGCTAGCCAGTGGAGATGAAACACTTCATGCAGAAAAAGGAAAAGGAACCGGGAGCGCTGACGGTGTGACCAGGCCGGGGGTCACCGGGAGATACAGAAATAAAGCTATGCTGAGCTTTGCTGTGAGGCCTATGCATCTTTAGTGTGGTGTGGGTTGTCCTCTAACTCCCCTAGCCCAAGTCAGTAACACACAGTTGCCCATGCAGAGTCATGCCCACTCAGGCCCACAAACACCTCCGCACCACCTGCTCACCCTCTTGTCAGGGTATTGACACTTCCCTGAACAGAGCTGATCCTGCCTGTTGAGAAATAGGAGTAAGGGGCCTGGAACCTAGGTGCTGGTTCATGATCCCAGAACCCAGCTCTTTCCTCTCTTTTCCCCCAGAGATATGGCCACTGCAAGCTTCCTTTCCCTCTTGCCTTCATAGGCCCATGGCCCATTTCTCACTTTGCCTGTTGACAGGGCTGGGTGTGTGTGTGTGTGTGGGGGGGGGGGTGCGTGTGTGTGTTTGTCAGAGGAAATTCTCACTCCAAAGTTTTGTTCTTAATGCAGCTTCCCAGGCTGACAGACTGGTGAGGGGCTGGGGCAGAGGGAGTAGAGGGCTCTCCCTGCTCATGAGTAGGATTGGGATGGGTTCTGTTAGTTGCTGGGGGCAGTCTTTCCCCCACCCCTCATCTGTCTCACACCCCAATCAGCCTGAAGACCTGAGCCTGAGTCCAGCTTTCCACATGGGCTCAGCCGCAGGACAGTGAGCTGTGCGGTTGGACCCAAGAACAGCTCCCCGGGGCCTCCCTTCTGCTCAGCTCTTCCTCAGCCCTGATACCACAACCCACCTCCACTCAACAATCCTTGAGCCTGCCTGGACCCTACAGACTGAGGGTTTATTTATTCAACCAGTATTTATCATGCACCTTCAAGGTATTGAGTTTGACTCTCACCTTCCATCCCCTGCAGGCTCCTGCGACACCAACCTCTACTGCCTGCCGGCTCTTCCTGCCCACATCTTCCTGCCCTGTAGCAAACCCCAACAGAGTCATGTGACATTTCACCATCCAAAAAATTATGTAAGATCCTAGAAAGGAGCAAACAAGCTTATCACACATCATGATGGTCTTTAACTTCTTGCTTTATGACTTCCACATGTGAAGTTCATCGGGAAAGTATCTCTTCTACAGCTCAAATACTTACTATTCCATGACAAGTCAGCGGAAGTGCCCTGTGTCCTTCCCCTTTCCTTATCAGGGCCAAACAAGGCAATTCCAATTCTCTGCAAAATTTAGTGGAGCTAAAAATGCATTTAGCCTCTCAAGTGCCTTCCTCATGAGCCCTTCAACTCCTTAGCAGCGTAGTGCCCTGGCCTTTAGTTAACCAGTGCTACCACAGTATCCTCCCCTCTTACCAAATCCTGCTCTGGGAAATTGCTCAAATAAATTCTTTCACACTAATGTATACAATACTGAGAAGGCTAAATGTGTTGATTTTTTCCTGTCCTAGGAGAATTTGCATTTAAACAAGGAGGATACCCAAAGTCATCTCTGATTGTGGAATTATTGGCATAGCTGAGATATTCCGAAAGGCAGAATATCTGCTATCCTTGGAGTTGCAGGACTAGCTGTAAGTTTGGCCCTGCACACCCGTGAAGCAGCCCTGACTGGCTTTTTTGGTCCATCATCACATAATGCCGAGAGCAGTGAATGAAGAGTTAAAAGAATTTGAGCTCTAAACCTAGTTCTACCACTAACTAGTTTGGAAGCAAGAGTCACTTCTTTCTTAGGCCTTAGTTTTCTCATTTGCCAAATGAGAAGTTTGAACCTTAAAGAATCCTTCTAGCTCTGACATTTGCTTAACTCTCAAAAGGGGCTAGGAGACCCTGGCCCAGCTCCTAAAAGCCTCTAGCTCCTGAAGCTTCGGCTTGGAGGCAATGGTCTGATGCCAGCACGGAGCATGGGGCCCTTCTCTGGGCAGGGAGTGGGACAGGCTGCCCATATGCCCTCTGTCCACAGCAGCCCGCCTGCCAGGGAGGAAAGGTGCTGCTCAGCACACACACCGGTCTTGAAGAGTTACATAACCCTCGCAGATCCCTTATTCCAACCAAAGAGCAACAGCAAAACAGTTTGTGGTCCACCCCCACCCCAGCACACACACACACACACACACACACATCAGCAGTCTTTGCCTCTGGTGGCCTCATAGTCACAAACACCCTGGGAGAGAATTTTAGAGGCCCACCATCTTTTCTTTTTCATTTGTTTTGGTTTTCCTGGAAGATATCTCATCTAAGAAAAGTCTTTAAGAGAAGAAAACCAATAACCACGCATCGGGCCTCTTAGTCCCTCCCTGCTGCTCTTTTCAACTTTCTGACCTCAGAGTCCTGAAAAGTGAAGGTCTATCTTCCATCCCCAGGAAGGAAAAATTCGGAGAAATGGATTCGGCCTCCATTCCATAGAAGTGGGAAGCACTTCCCGGATTCAAACACCATTTCCTTCACTCTCCATTTTTGTCCTTGACAAGTCAGTGTACCTTCTCCTAGATGAGACTGTAATTTTCTTAATTAGGAAATAGGGGTGATGTTCTCACTCTGGGGCATCAGGTGATAACTCAGATCTCTTTGATGTCCTTAAGAGAAGCGTAAATAATCTTAAAATGCAGCAGAAGAGGTTTAAGTTGGGCTGAAAGAAGCCTTTGCCAGCTAGAAAGTTGTGAGACAGCATTGCAGATCACTGAGGGATGGTGGATTTGTCCTGCCTGGCTGCTTTTCAAGGTAAGCTCAACACTCCTGTGTCTGGAATGGCTTGGATGCACATGGCCAGAGGTAGAGGGTAAATGAGAAAGGAGCACATACAGAAAGGTGGCCTGGCAGTTTAGAAGAAACCCTGAACCCTGCATTCTAGTCTGTCACTATCATCTGACAATGGATGAACCTCATCTTTCTTGGACCCTGGTTTCTTTTTCTTTTTTTGGTCGGGGGTGGATGGAGTCTTGCTATGTCATCCAGATTGGAGTGCAATGGTGCAATCTCAGATCACTGCAACCTCCGCCTCCCGGATTCAAGCTATTCTCCTGCCTCAGCCTCCTGAGTAGCTGGGACGACAGGCCATCACACCCAACTAATTTCGTATTTTTAATAGTGACGGGGTTTCACCATGTTGGCCAGGCTGGTCTTGAACTCCTGACCTCAACTGATCTGCCCATCCTGGTCTCTTTATCTGTAGAAATACTGCAATGTATTGAGCACTTACTATGTGCCCCAAACAGTACTAAAAAATGATATTGTGTAATTTTTAAAACTTTACAAGTCTTTAAAGTAGATATTTTCCTCATTTTATAAGTGGAAAAAGAGAGGCTAAAAGAAAGCAAACAGTGAAGGTGAGGTCTCACAGCTGTGGGGGCACCAGGATTTCTCCCCAGGCATGCCTGCCCAAAGCTCGTGTTCTCAATCATGTTCTCAATCATCATCTCAATCACAGATCTTGGACACTGTGTGATCCAGTGGTTACCTGAAGTGCCTTTCAACCTGAAAGATTTAGCTTTGCCCTTGCCTTACTCCTGATTCCCTTTCTTTTTGTTAATGCCCTCGTTGACTGAAATGAAGATGACCACTCCCTTTTTCCATGAAAATAAGGACCCTTTGCAGCCTTTGTGGGAACCTGCGTTTTGTGCTTTTCCAGAAGCAGAGGAGGAAGTTGCTGCAGTAGCCCAAGCCTTGGAAATCCTGCCAAATGGCCTCACATTTGAGAATCTGCCAGGTGCAGTGAGAGTGTCCCCAGGGCCTCTTACTGAGAAACCCCTTACTAAGCTGCTGTGGCCCTGTGCCCAGGGCCACTGACATATTCTTAGGCCCCAGTGAAAAAAAATGTTCAGACTTTCCAACAAGGCAGCTTGTCTAAAAATCTTTACATGGGACATAAACTCAGGAGTTGAGTCTTTTTTTCAGATTGTGAGCCCCACTGTTTGTCCCAGTCCTTCCCTCTTTTTTCATGTTACCTTCCCTTCCATTCCCTCTTCACCCAGCCCTGACCCCAGCTGCCTTTTCTCAGCAGTGACCTTTGAAACTCAGGCTGCACAGAGATTTGCTGAATCAGCAGGACCAACTGCTGTTTCTCTTGCTTGGTTTTGGGCCAGCGGGAAAATGTGCCAGGATGCCTTTGTAAGGCCCCATGGCGTTCACTGTGTGCATCTGGGAAGAGCTTGGGAATGAGGAAGGAGGGAGCTGGTATGGAACTCGGCATGGAGGCTGGTAAGGAGGAGGGAGACAATCAGGGTTTCCCAGAGACCAGGGGATGACTTGGTTCTCTTAAATGCTTTATTTTTGGATGGAAGGAAGGGAAGAGCAGTGGTCTAGGTGCTCAGAAAGGCAAAGGGCAGCAAATCTTTGCAAGTGGCCACTCTGTGCAAGCTTCCTGATATAAACAGAAAGACGCACACTCCCTCCCCAAAGTGGGCCTTCAAGCTGGCCCCATTTCTTAGACTAGAAGCTCTCTCCCTGCTGGGGATAGGGGAAGAACTAGTGGATCGGGAGATTGGTGAGCATGGGCCGTGCTCACGATGCTTCCTCAGCAACCAGGCACAAGGCAGACAAGGTCCCTGTGTGTTGAAACTGTCCTCACTTACCGATAGGGTTTAGCCTCATGAGGAGGGGATTAGGGTGGGAAGAGGGGGGCTGTATCATCCAAGGATGGAATGAGATGTGCATGCAAAGCAGGTATCTCCATGGATTGAATTTTCTGCCTTTTGTTCCCCTTCCAGCTATCCTTGCCTCTTGCTATTCTGACATAAACCTTTGAGCTCGATGAAGAAAACCTGCTCTCTAGCTCTTAACATGATTTGTGTACTCACCCTTTTTACCCGGTGCTGTTCTGATAGAAGATTGCTCTAGGCAGCTGCAACAATGCTTACACTTGTTTAGACGTTTCTAGATATGTGTCTCATATATTTTGAGCAAGAACCATTTGCTTCTTTCCAATCTTTCCACAGCACTGAGTGCAGGGTTTTGAACAGACTGGACACTTGATGCATATAGTTGACTGATAGACCTTTATACTTTCTTTCTTAATAGCTTCCAGGATGGGCCAGCCAGGAGCTATCACCTTCAAGCATGCAACCCTGACTCAATAGGAGCAGAGACCCCAGTTACAATCAGCATCTTAGACAACTTAGGCTAAAAAGCACATCCAGAAATCTTCTAGCCATACCCAGACTCCAGTCAGTATGAGAACAGGGAGCTCAAAAGATGCTCGAGATTTATTTCATGTTTAAAGGATGCCGGTAGAGAGGAAAGAGATTTCCCTGAGTAGCTTACATGGAAGAAGGATAGGAGGAAGAGAAGATGGGAGAGAGAAAGTGTTTGAGGGAGAGGAAGAAAGGGAGAAGAGAAGGAAGGAAAAAGGGAGGAAAGGAGTGAAGGAGAGGAAGGATGTGAAAGGAATAAAGAAAGGATATAACAGAGAGAAGACAGGAGCTGTGGAGCCCTTCAGACTTCATAGTCACATCGAGGTGGGGAGCTTGGAGTAGGAGCTGAATTGGAATTGGAATGCAAGAATCTATCCTCCAGCAATCATCTGCCTGTGGCCTTGGAGACATGGACAAGCCCTGTCATCCGTGGCAGTAAATGCATGACTGGTGGGTGGGAAAATGTGCTCAGATGCCACTGAGGCAAGCAGATTCAGATAAGTTCATGTGCTTCCATGGCAAGAGGATTTGTCAGGTCAAGTTGAGTTTCTGGTGCCAGCCAGGAAAGGGATAATAATAAATTCTGTAGATGCTGTGAGCCTTGATTGAAAAAATAGAGGACGAAGTTATGTTTGCTGCTTTCATTAAGAGGCAAAAGCAGTGGGGGTCAGAGCTTAGCAAGAATCAAGAAGCATGCAGAGAAAGAATTTTAACCCTTCAAATGTTTTTCTTCCATAATATCTCTGCACTCACCCACTCACAGATTGCTGCTTTCTTGGGCTGACCTCCAATACCACCACCACCTTTGTGTCTCCCTCAGCTGAAGGAGGGAGAGAGGCCATATTACGTATTAATGCAGATAAAATGGCAATTAAACGATTCATTATTTCCCAGTCCCAGGTTCTCTAGGGCTTCTGCCTCTCCTGGAATTGGGTAGGAAGAGGGGTTCTGGGATTAAGAGTCAAACTGTGTGAGGACACAATGCACCTACCGGAGTGCCTGGCCTCTGGAAACCCTCACCTACTCTTTGACCACCTCACTGGGGCAGCATTCTCACTGGAATGAGGCCAGAGGAGGAATGAGAGAAGATTCACAGGAAATGCATGATCGGAAGACCTGCTCTGCCATCTCTTCCTCTTGCTTCAGCACTCCTAGTAGAGAACCGATTCTGCAGTGAGCTCCCCAGGAGCCATACCAGGGAGGGGGCTGCTGGCTCTGCTCCCCTCCCCCTCACCTCTCCCTATCCTTGGAGATACCGCTCTGCCTGCTGGCTCCATCTGCTCCTGCACTGTAGACAGGTACGGGCAGAGACGAACAAACATACAAAGCAGGCCATGGGCAGAGAGCAGGGTAAGACCGAACATGTAATTAACAGTGATGATTCCTTCCTGAGGTTCTGCAGGGAAACTTGGGTTGAAGTTGGGCAACTGTGGGGAAAGAAATGAGTGGTCCAGAAGATATTCAACCAGCCAAGATGACCATGTTTTCACATCCAAGGAAAGAGAGCTGCAGGGAGGAGGGGAGGCAGGCACATCTATGGTCTCTATGTCTCTGGGTATGCAGGCTCGGGGAGCAGGGGAAAAAGCTGGAGGTGCTGGAGAAAGGAAGGCGCTACTGTTAAGTGCCTGGGCCAACTTTCTAAGTGAAGGATTCCAATAACTTCCACTCTCCTCCACCATCCTAATTATTTCTTATTTTTGTTCTATTCCTTTGAGAGGCAAAAGCGGGACAGGTGAGAAGGAAAGATGAGGATGTCACAATTCCTCTCTGGAACTGACATGTGAGGCCGGACAGGAACCCACATGATTCCTAAATCCCAGGATTCCTAGCAGGACCAACTGAGTGAAAGGGTTTGGGCTCTGTAGGTCACTCTGAAGGCCATAGCGATGTCTTTGTCTAAGAAAAATAATCTTTCCTCAACTCTTTTTGCCACACAGTCCCCTGGAGAGATGCAAAGAAAGTGGAGATGCAGTAGGAGAGAAGGGAGACACCAAAAGTCGTGAGGAGAGAAATCATAATGACCAGGTAGCTGTGGCTGCCCTCAGGGAAAGGGACTGGAAAAATTATTCCCCCTACCTGGGGAAAAGGCCACTTTGTATCTTGGAACAGTGTTACCTTTGATGAGCCTTGGGCATTGAGGGAAAATGACTTTCTGCTTTTTATGCCAGATAAGGAAAAACCAAAAATAAAAATGTGAACCTGAGGGAAGTCCAAGTGGGCTATTGAGGGAGTTGAGGTAGAAAACTGTATCTTCTTGGGGCTTGAATCAAGTGTTTTAAGTCCGCCAAGCTAGATCATGGTAGACCCCTTGGTTCTGATCCACGTACCCGTGAGCTACCCTGCCCTAACCCAACTTCTCTAACTCTACAACAGTTGGGAAAAGAAAGCGAGTTTTGAAGGAATACAGCAAATCTTCACAAGGATCTCTCAGACTTAAAGCGCATGTGCAACTGGATAAAGATGAGATTCCCAGCTCTACTTTCTCCCTCCTTATCCCCTTTAGCATCACCATTTTCAAGGTCAGGTGCTGACCAGGTACAATTTACCTTGAACTGTTCTTATTTAGTTCTCCATCACTTGTCTAATCAGAGAAAAGAAGCTGACATGGCCACAGCCTTTCCAGTATAGAGAAGAGAACATCCCAGATGCTTTCATGTCTTCTTCCCATATTCCTAGTTTATGGACCTCGTGAGTGAAGAAAGAGCTTGAGGTTTTATGTACTGAGAGATTAACATTTCTCTCAGGACCCAAGACAAGATTTCAGCGATCACCAAATAACCAGGGGAAATAAGGTTTGCGGTTGCTGGCCTTAACAGGGAGATTTAAACAGGCATGGCATCCGAATATCAACTCCATCTGCTTACTGTCCCTCATGTAATTGTTCCCTTTTAGCAATGGCCAAACACCCTGTAGGAAGAACCCTCCTTGAGTTGGAGGAAAAATCTATAACCAGACTGAGTCCTCAAGCCATGCCTGAGTTCTCCATTGGTTTGATAGGATGGTCCCTTGCGCCTCTTCGTCTCTACGGGAATTCAGAGCAGAGAAGCCTTCCCCAAATGAGCCATTCCTGGCTATGACTCCCACTTCACCAGGTGAAGAGCCACATCTTCTCTTCATCTGCCTCCAGCTCCCGTGCTTTCCCACATCACTCCTGCTTTTCAGGTTTGCCCTCAGTCTCCTGATTTTCCCTCTACCCCAGTCCTACTCTTCCTGGGCCCCAGCCTTTTTAAAGCTCTCATATGCCTCTTTCCAAGCCTTCATCTCAGTCTTCATTCAAATACTTTTACTACCCAAACTTCCTTCCAAATTTTTTCCCACTTAAAAAGATACCTTCAATGGTTCTCTTCTACAGTTGAATCTTCACTCGAACCTCATCCCCGTCTAACCCCCTTTAAATACTGTCAGTTACTAATATCCCCAATCGCTTAAAACCCACTTCTTTCCTCCTTTGCCCCTACTGATGGTCTGGTTACTCCTTTTTGCTCCAACATTCCTCAAAACCTTCTCAGGCACGGATATCAGTCCCTCATTTTCCCCAGATCTCCTTGACACACTTCTGGCCCCTTCAGGCCACGTCACCCCGGTCTTTTAGACTCCCACGCACCCGATGTCCCCGTCTCTTCCTCACACCCACTTGCTTCCCTTGCTCCCACCACAACAGTGCCCATCTCCTCTTCCCCGCTCACTCAGGTCTCCTGCTCAGGACGCCCTTGCCGAGGGTGGAGGGGGATTTGTGCTGAAGGAGGGCTCCGGCAGCAGCGCAGCAACTCGGGGGACGCTCCTTCTCCTTGTCAGTCACGGCTCCCTGTGTCCCCAGGTGTTTGTGGGGCGATTGGGGTGTGTGAGCCCTGCTGCCAGGGCCCCGCGGGGACTGCTCCAGGAGCTGTCCGTGGTGCTGAAGCGGCGGCTGCTCGGTTGCGGGCTGTGGCGCGGCGGCTGAGCGCTGTCCCTGGTCCTGGAGAGGTTCTTGGGCCCTGGCGGCGGCGGCGGCGGGAGCGGTGGCCGGAGCAGCAGGCGGCTGGGCCGATGACGGTGGGACGAGCCCGGGCGGAGGCTGGGCTTGCAGCAGCTGCTGGTGCTCCCACAGGCTGCGGTTCTCAGCGCTCAGCTCGTCCAGCCGCCGCTCCAGCTCGTCGATGCGCTCTCGCTGGGTGTGGATGAGGCTCTGCTGGTTCTGCACGATGGCCGTGAGCTCCTTGAGGTAGAGCACTGCGCGCACCGGGTTCTCCAGCAGGCTCTCCATGCCGTCCGCCGCCGCCTGCGCCCTGCCTGCGCCTGGGCTGGCGCGGGGAACGCTAGGGCGCGGGAGCCCAGCAGCCCGGTGGTCGGCTCGCCTCCTTCGCCCACGGGCCCAGCCTTCCAGCCGCCGCCGGCGCCGCGTCACCGCCACCCCGACCTTCACACACGCATCGCGGGGCGGGGCCGCGGCGCAGGGCCCCACCCCCACCCCTACCTCCCGGCCTCCCCAACCCCTCGTCTCCCCACCTCCCTGCCTCTTGGCGTCATAGGAGGCTCTGCTGCCTGCAGGGCAGAGAGGAGAGGGAGGAGGCCAGAGAGAGGGAGCCTGTGGCCCGGGCGTGGGAGGGAAACAGGAAACGCAGGCGACCCGAGAAGGACAGTGAATCTGACTGGCCAGAAGGGGAAGTAGGCGAAGGGGAAGAAGCGATACTGGGAAGGTGCGGTAGGACCTTAGGAGGAGAGAAACAGAAAAGAAAGGAAGAGAAGGGGAGAGGCTGGCGGAGAGAGAGCAGAAAAAGGGAAGGTGGGACAAAGAAAGAGAAATGAGCTGGAGGAGAGGAAGGCATGGAGCCCTGAAGGGGCGCGAATTCTTTTCCCAGATCCAGGCCTTCCAGGGGCTGGGGTCCATCTAGATACCTGTGGAGAAGAGGCCACACTCGCCTCTTTTGCTAGCAGCAATCTATTCTGCGGGGGAATTCCCTGGAATACAAGGATTCTGGGGCTCTAAGGGACCCTAAAGAGCATCTGATCCTGCTCCTTCCTTCAGCAATGAAGAAACTTGGGGTGGGAAGGCTGTTCATGCTGGGTTTTCTCTGGGAGTGAGGCCTCAAGACAGTTTTGGCAGTTCCTGATAGAAACACAAACTTAATAAACCAGGTCCTCTGTGTCAAGGGCTAACAGTTCCAGAAACTTCTGAACAGATCATTCTATTTGACAAATAGTTAGAAAATGCACTCTGTTACCAGACACTGGGCTAGATGGTGGTAAGAGAAAGATGATTAGAATAGAATCCTAGGCTTCTTGATGCTTATAAATAAGTGGGTGAAATTGGTCATAATTAACTTTGACGTATGGTGGTGGTGGTGGTGAGTGATCAGGTAAGAGGTTTGCCCAGAGTGCTATAGGAGCCAGCAGCTTAGAGATCCAGGAAGGCTTCTTAGAGGAAGTGACCCTTGGTGTGGGAAGGGTTTCCCAGAAAGGGAGGGCAACATGAACAGAAGCTCAGAGACATTAATCAGCATCGATGGAATCATTCATTCGTGTTTACAATAATCGTGTAAAACACTCACTAGGTGCCAAGTAATGTACCAGAATCTATGCAGGCCACATTTAGCATAGATAATAAGTTATCATTTCTATAATCAAGTTGATTCCAATCTCGTAGAGTAGATATGACATGCACATGAGTAAGCGAAACACAAGTCAAGGTTTCTGTAAGAGCTCTTCAAGCCAAGTGCCATAGAGTTCAGGGGAGGGAGAGGTTTGATTTCACTGTTTTGATTTGATGAGTTCTGATAGAGGTGTTATTCAAGTTGGGCCATGAAGAATGGGAAATATTTCAACAGGTAGTCAGAACAGGGGGCCAGAGATGAGACAGATATATCAGGCAGCAGGGAAAAAGCTAATAAATGGAAAAATAGCGCTTGGTTTAAGTCAATTTGACAGGGAAATGACCCTTTTTCTTTTTGTTTCTTTCTTTTCTCTCTCTCTCTCTCTCTTTTTTGAGATGGGGTCTTATTCTGTCATCTAGGCTGGGGTTCAGTGGCAGGATCACGGCTTGACCTCCTGGGATCAAGCAATCCTCTAATCTCAGCTTCTTGAGTAGGTGAGATTACAGATGCATATCACCATGCCCGGCAAAGGAAATGAAAATGAGTTGTTCTTTCCTCTTTTATAGGAATGGGATGAGAAGGAGGCAGGGCTATGGGTGCTCTTCGCATGTTTGTTGTTGTGCTGTTCTGTTCTTCACACACATGTTCATCAGGCACCCTGGCAACCTTCCATTCCCCCAGGGTAGGCATATTTATGGGTACCATGAGCCCAGTGAGCTGGGCCACCCCTCACCAAGTGGTGCCAGACTTGAGTGACCTTATGAGAAGGAACCTGTGCTCTGCAAATATATTGGTTTATTTGCATTTGTGATGTTTTCTTTTCAATTTCAACAGAGTGATTTATTTCACACAACAGGGACACCATGGGATTTTTCATTTAATAAACACAAATGAATAAAAACATTTTATTTTGTTGAAAGACTGCCTCCCCTCCCTCTCCTCATCTAACAGAAGCCGGAGGCAATCGTTCACCCTTTGGGGACCACACCTGCAGCCCCCATTCTACTTGTACAACGACTCTTCTTTACAGAGAGTGCTCCATCTCATTTGCCTGCAAATACTACTTAGGTACAATACCACTCCTTTCCCCATCTCCTTCCAAATACGAGTTCTTACCCTGCGTTCCAAATTTTGAATAAGTCCTTTGTGAGAAGGAAAGAATCTGGTGTCCACAGAAGCCCAATGTGGAGCTCCTTCAACCAGGAACAGTCAACCATGACGCTCTGTGTGGGTTCAGTCACACAGACCCCGATCCATTATGGATGGGAGGGAGAGAAGGATCATGTTAAGTCTGCGGTATGCCTCCTAGACCAACCCTTATTCAAAAATAGAAATTCCTATTTAAATGTCACCTGTGTGCAACAGGCCTGAGATTGGCTTCTGCATGTGGCAGTTCTGTTATTGCTTACGCTGTGGCCTCCTGGCCTGTGCTGCTCAGCTGGTCATGTTAGAGAACATGGGAGCCACATCAAAATCCTAAGTCACAAAACATGGGCTCTGTCCCCAGCCAGGGCCCACGGACCCACATGCCCCCTCCACAGCCCAGTCAAGTGTGGGGATAAGGCACTCCTCTGTGCTCTGGGCTAAGATATGGTAGAGTCCCTTCTGACTTTTGAGTTGCAAAGAACGGTTTTGTGCTAACAAATTCCTAGTGCATCCAAAAGGTACAAAACCCTAGAGCTTCCAGTTTTTAGGCTGGAAAAGAAACATTCCTGTAGATCTAGAAGAAACCCTCACTGAAGCTTTAAGACCTCACCTGCACCTGCTGTAGTAATGCACTAGTTGCTAATACACAAATGTAAATCTTTGTTGAGTGTGGTCAGGAAAAAACTACCCGTCCTTGTGATCAGCAATAAATTTTTCTATGTACCCTATTTCTTATTAATTCACACATTAAAAAAAACCATTTCCTGGAAGTATTTCTAAGTGTGATGGTTTGTAATACACAAAAATGAAAAAGGTGTAACTAGATCATAACAAAAGCATCTGCCTGTAAAATATGAAGGAAGAAAGGGAGAGCAGACTCCTCATGGGCCACAGGAGCCAGGAGAGACCCCGACGGGGTGCTGGGCCTTCCCCTGTGCTGCAGCCACAGGGCCCATCTCTTCAGAAGGAGCATCCTGGGTATTCCACCGTCCCTTGGAGGTCTGGCAGGTGCGACCCCCTCAACACTCCAGGAAGGGAGAGGATCCACAGGAAGCCACGAACTGCTGGTTTCAGCGGGGAGAGGTAGTGCTGACAGCTCTGATAACTACCTGAAGCCCTTTGTGACGAATACTGTAAAACTGCAGTAAGCTGCCAATAGTTGACTTAAGTCATCATCTCAGAAGAGAAGCCTGTTTGGGGTGGGAAGGGTTTAAAGAAAAAAGATGCTGTGGTTCTTGCAAGTCTTCCTTGTTTGGTGCCAGCACAGAGTATCAGCGTCACTAAGTGCTCCGGAGAGAACGCCGAGCTGCTTGGCGGTGTGTGTGCGCCTGTGGGTGAGGAGGTCTCAGAGTTCCAGAGACTTCTGGACGATCTGCTTGGCAATCTTATAGAACTGCTCCCGGTCATCGCGCCACATTTTGGACGATCCACGTTAGCTCCGCTTTCATCACTGGGCTCTGCCAGCATGCTCACCACCAACAGCAGGATCTTCTCCATGCTCTGCACGGGACTCTACCGCTCCGCACTGCTCTCGAAGCCCATGGGGTCGTCGCCCGGCACGCGGAGGATGGAAATGCAGACTCTCCTATCAGGGTAGATGTTGGGATGAAACATCTCACAGGTAAATCTCATCTTTGGGGGACTTAACGGGTAATCAAGTGGGAAACTCAGGTTGGCAGGAAAAACACCAAACTCAAAGCAGGTGTCTTCGGGGTCCGTTTGTACTCAGCCAGTGAGCCAAGATTGTGCCACTGCACTCCAGCCTGGGCGACAGAGCAAGACTTCATTAAAAAAAAAAAAGAAAAGAAAAGTGAGGGTTTTTATTTTGATGGAAAACTTGACGATTTTTTTCTATGATTCATGCTCTTTGTGTCCTGTCAAAATTGTTTGCCTATCCCAAGGTTGTAAACATGTTCTCCTAGGTTTCCTTCTGGAGATTTTAACGTTTTTGTCTTTTATGTTTAGGTCTGTGATCTATTTCACAATAATTTTTGTGTTCAGTGTGATGAGTTAAGGTTCATTTCTTCCTTAAATGTTTGACAGAATGAAGCCATGTCTGCCTGGAGGTTTCTTTGTGGGCAGATTTTAAACTACAAATTCAGGTTCTTTAATAGATACAGGGCTATTCAGATATTCCATTTCTTTGTTTATTCATTTTAGTATTTGTGCCTCTGTAGGCAGAATGGCCTCCCGAGAATGCCCATGTCTGAATCCCCCACACCTGTGTGTTACTGTACCTGACAAAAGGGACTTTAAAGATGTCCTCAAAATAAAGATCCAGAGATGGGAAGTTAATCCTGGATTGTGTGGGTGGACCCAATGTAATTACAAGTCTTTGTAGGAGGGAGACAGGGGTGTCAGTGTCAGAGAGATGTGACTAGAGAAGCAGAGGTTGGAGTGATGTGGTTGCTGCTGAGAGCCAGAAGCCAAGGAATGCTGGCAGCCTGAGGACGCTGGGAAAGGAGGAAAAAGATTCTCTCCTAGAGACTGCAGAAGGAACCCAGTGCTGCCAGTACCTCGATTTCAGCCAGATGAAGCCCAGTTTAGGACTTCTGACTTCTGGAACTGTAGGACACTAGATCTGTGTAGTTTTGAGTCTCTATGTTTGAGGCTAATTATTACTGCTGCAATTAGAAACCAGCGCAGTGTCTTTCAAGAAATGTATCTATTTCATCTGCATTTTCAACCTTTTTGGCATTAAGTTGTTTCTAATACTTTCCTATCAATGTTTTAATGTCTGTAGGCTGTGTCGTGATGTCCCCTATTTCATTCTTGATATTGCTAATTTGTGAATTTTTAGAAAATCAGTCTGGCTAGAAATATATCCATTTTTATGATTTTTCAAAGAATCAGATTTTGGTGTTCTTTTTCTCTTTCTCCTTTTTCTATTTCATTGATTTCTACTCTTACCTGTACTGTTTCCTTTTTTCTACCTACTTTTGTTTCCATTTGCTCTTCTTTTACTAGCTTCTTGAGGTGGAAGCTTAGATGATTGATTTTAGACCTTTCTTCTTTTTTAATGTAAGCACTTAAAGCTGCGAACATTCTGCCAAGCATTGCTTTACCTGTGGCTCACAAATTTTATTTTCATTTTCATTCAGTGCAAAATATTTTGTAGTTTTCCTTGTTATTTAAAAGTGTGCTATTTACTTCCAAGTATTTCTATGTTTGATTTCTAACTTAATTCCTTTGTGGTCAGAGACTATACTCCATAGGATTTTAATCTTTTTCAATTGATTTAAACTTTTGTGTAGTTCAACATATGTTCTATTTTGATGATTTTTTTCACTTGCAGTTATCTGATAGTCACTCCAGTTTTCTCTGTATTAATGTTTGCATGTGTGATAGGTAGAATAATGTCTCCCCAAAAATGTCCTTATCTTAATCCCAGGAACCTGTGAATATGTTACCTCCAATGGTAAAAGGGACTTTGCACATGCTATTAAAATTAAGGACCTTGAGATGGTAAGATCATCTCTGATCGTCCAGGGGGAGCCAACCTAATGGCATAATTCCATAAAGGCAGACAACCTTTTTTGGCTGTGGTTGTAAGATGTGAGCTGGTCCAACAATGGCCAGAGTAGTGTGATATGAGAAGAGCTAGACCCATCATTGCTGACTTTGAAGATGGAGGAAGGAGCTGCGAGTCAAGGAATGTGAGTGGCCTCTCGAAGCTGGAAGAGACAAAGTCACTAAGTTTCAGAAAGGAATGCAGCCGTCCCAATGCCTTGATTTTAGCTTAATGACATCCACATTGGATTTCCGGCCTACAGAACTGTAAGACTAAACATTTGTATTGTATTGTGTAAGCCACACACTTGTATTATAATAATTTGTTATGGCAGCCACAGAAATCTAACAGCCCGTGACATCTTTCTCCATCCTTTCACTTTTAACCTATTTGCATCCTTAAATTTAAAGTGGTTTTTCTCATAGATAACATTTAGTTGGATCTGGCTTTTAAAAATCCAGCCTGGGCCTGGCATGGTGGCTCACACCTGTAATTCCAGCACTTTGGGAGGCCGAGGCAAGTGAATCCCTTGAGGTTAGGTGTTTGAGATCAGCCTGGCCAACATGGTGATGAAAACCCATCTTTACTAAAAATATAAAAATTAGCCAGGGGTGGTGGTGGGCACCTGTAATCCCAGCTACTGGGGAGGCTGAGGCAGGAGAATTGCTTAAACCTGGGAAGCAGAGGTTGCAGTGAGCCAAGATTGCGCCACTGCCCTCCAGCCTTGGGGACAGAGTGAGACCCTGTTTAAAAAAAGAAAGAAGAAAAATCCAGCCTGTCAATCTATCTTTTAATTGACCTGTTAAGATTATTTACATTTAATTTAGTTATCAATAGGGCTGGGTTTCAACCTATTACCTTGCTATTTTATGATTTGTTTCATTTGTCTTTTTTCCCTTTTCCACCTTTTTGTGACTTTTTTTCTTTTTTTTTTGAGATGGCATCTTACTCTGTCACCAGGCTAGAGTGCAGTGGCGCAAGCTCAGCTCACTGCAACCTCCGCCTCCTGGGTTCAAGTGATTCTTCCACCTCAGCCTTCCGAGTAGCTGCGACCACAGGCACATGCCACCACGCCCGGCTAATTATTTTTGTATTTTTAGTAGAGATGGGGTTTCACCATGTTGGCCAGGATGGTCTCGATCTCTTGACCTCATGATCCACCCACCTTGGCCTCCCAAAGTGCTGGGATTACAGGCGTGAGCCACCACGCCTGGCCTTCCTTTTTTTTTAATTAAAAAAAAATTTTTTTTTTGAGACAGAATCTCACTCTGTTGCCCAGGATGGAGTACAGTGGCATGATCATGACTCACTGCAGCCTTGACGTCCCAGGCTTAAGTGATCATCCCATCTCAGCCTCCTGAGTAGCTGGGACTACAGTTGCATGCCACCATGCCCAGGTAATTTTTAACTTTTTTGTAGAGATGGGGTCTCCCCCTATATTGACCAGACTGGTCTCAAACTCCTGGGCTCAAGCAATCCTCCCCCCTTGGCTTCCCAAAGTGTTGAGATTACAGGTGTGAGCCCCTGTGTCTGGCCCTGACTTCTTTCAGATTGAGTATTTTTTGGTATTCCATTTCATCTTCACGATTGGCTTATGGACACTGCCTGTTTGTTTATTTATTTAGCTGTGCTCTAGGGTTTATAGTATTTGTTATTAACTTCTCACTGTCCACTTTCAAATAATACATAATATTTCACATATAATATAAAAACCTTCCCACAGTTTATTTCCATCTCCCTCTCCTCTATGCTGTTATTGTCACAGATTTACTTCTAAATATGAGTCCAACAATGCATTGTTTTCATTTTTTCATTAGAGCCAAATATCTTTTCAAGAAATTTTAAAATTGGAAAAAGATCTTTTATCCTTACCCACATCAATCCCATTTCTGT
The DNA here is from genome assembly GCA_963573385.1 of Cacajao melanocephalus. NCBI lineage: Eukaryota > Metazoa > Chordata > Mammalia > Primates > Pitheciidae > Cacajao > Cacajao melanocephalus. The sequence continues at coordinate 26,041 of CAUYLG010077666.1, forward strand.
CAGTTTCATTTCTTTGTAGATCCAAGTTTCCATCTGGTATCATTTTTCCTTCTACCTGAAGAACTTTAACATTTTTTATAGTCAGGTCTGTTGGTGACAAATTTTATCTTTTTTTTTTTTGTCTGAAAAAGTATTTATTTCTCCTTAATTGTTGGTTTCTTTTTCATGGCTATTGAGTTCTAGGTTGAGTTTTATTTCTTCTCAATACTTAAGAAGAATGTCACTGGCTGTGCCGGGTAGCTCACACCTTTGGGAGGCTGAGGTGAGAGAATGCCTTGAGCCTGGGAGGTAGACGCTGCAGTGAGCTATGATTGCACCATTGTACTCTAGCCTTGGTGAGAATGAGATCGTGAAAAAAAAGAAAAAGAAAAAAGAAACAAAGAAAAAGAAAGAGAAAGAGAGAAAGAAAAAAAGAAAGAGAAAGAAAAAAAAAAGAAAGAAAAAGAAAGAAAGAAAGAATGGAAAGTGTTGGACTTTGTTCTTGGGATCAGCTTGATCCTTTCAAGACCTGTGCTGAAGCTTGTGCGGGGCAAATCTAGAGCATTTGCTACTGCAGGGCGAGTTTATTCCTACTGTCAGGTGTGATCATCTGTCATCTGGTTGAATGCCATGGAGGTCTCTTCACTCTGGCTGGTCAGAAGCCTTGTGTGAACCCTGCCCGTTGTCCAGCTTGCAGCCTCCAGTCCTTATTTGATCAGTTTCATGGAATGTCTCCATATACACGTGCAGATTAGTGTTCAGCCATGGATTCAAGGAAGGCCCGGGCCGATTTCTGGAGGCCTCTCTCTATATAACTCTTGCTGGCACTCTGCACTCTGAATTCCAGACACCTCCGCCTCCCCAGACTCCACTCACTGTGTCCTCAACTCAGAGAGACCATCATGCTGTGCTTTGGTTCCCCTTCCTGCACTGCCATCTTGGAAGTTTCTGCAGGCAGAGGGCCAAGTTGATTGAGGGGCTCTCCTGGTTTCTTTGTCTTTTCTCTGGAATCATGGTCCTGTGCTGATCATCAAACGTTGGTTTTTCAGTACATATGTAGATTGAGCGGAGCCATTTTCTTGGCATTGATAGTACAAGAGCAAGCGCAGTTCCAATTTTTGGCTTCCAGAAAGTTTTTGACAGCCAGAAGCCAAAACAGTAGATTTTTCAGATGACTCTGGTGCACCTGAAATGTGGAGAACTCCTGGGGCTAGAAGGCAATAAAAGTAACATCTTGCATTTGTGCTACACTTTCGAGTTCAGAGACATCTTCCTATTCATCACCATTTAATCCTCACACCCACCTCTGAGCAAGGCAAGAAAAGGGTTATTATCCCCCTCGTAGGACACGAAATCTGAGGCCCAGGGGAGTCATGACTTCCCTGAGGAAGGACAGCTGGTAAGCAGGGCTACTGCAGCCGGAACTCCAGTCTTCACACCCTGATGCCGGACTCATCTCTGCAGTGAGAGAAGTGGGGATCCCCAGAAGGCCAAGCCAGAAGTGAGTGTGGGGTTCTCCGTCCCTGAGCGACACCACCCAGGTTTGCTCTGCTGGGCCCATGCTGGGTCTGCCTTCCTCTCCTCTGCACCCAGCTTCTCTTGCCACATCCTGTCCCACCACTGTCCTAATGAATATTAGGCTCCAGCCAGGCCGTTTCCTCCTGCCACACCACAGCTGTCTTTCTCGTGCCCAAGTCCTGCCCCATCAAGGCTCTGCATCAATGACACTATGCCAATGCTAGCTTCCATTTGCTGTCCTGTGATTCTCATAGCACCTCACCTATATCCTTCTTTGATCTTTACCCCTGTCTTTGTTGCGTAGTTATTTGTTTAGTTGTGATCCCCTCCAAGACTGTAAAATCCTTACCCCACACTCCAATCTGCACTGTCTGAGGCCTTGAGCACAATGGGCGTTCAAAACATATGCGATTCATGGAAGAGTAAGGAAGTGGTGGGAAGGGACGAGAGAGAACAATGAGCAACTATGCTTAGTCGTTTCTAGACGCAGCCCTAGGAAAGGGCACCTTTCCCCTGTGGCTTGGAGGGCTCACTTTTTCACGTGGCAGTGTAAGATATTTGATTGAATTGTGTGTACGTGTTTGTATATATGTCTATACTACAAATACATATGTTATATGTATTATATAACTTTTTCTACATGTATGTATAATCAACAATAAAATGTTTCAAAATTGAGATTGTAGAATGAGTCCATCTCTAGATTTCCTTTTTTAGCTCTGACGTGTACATTTTAAGATCATAATTTCAGAATAACTTGATGGGAACAGAAGGGCTACTGACGGAGGCTTTAATGTCCGAAGACCACCTGCAGGAACAGCAAGGCATATGATTTTTCTGTCCCAGAAAATATTCTGTCCCAGCACAGATAATTCAGTGCTTCCCTTGGCCTCAACCACCTGACAAGAGTGGAAGACACGGCCTCCCTGCCAAGAAGCTGCATTACCCAGGGGGACTTTCTCCTACTTAAGCACAGAAGGCCCGGTTTCCCACCAGGCTCAGGCTGGACAGCACTCTAGATGGGCAGGGGGTTGGGAAAGGGACATCTGCTCCTGCCCAGACATTCTGACGAATCCTGGGTGACTAGAGAGGGTGTTCAGGGCCATTTTGTACAGCCCTCTGCCTCTGGGCAGAACAGCAGCTAACCTTGCTGTAACCACTCATGCACATCTGTGTGGCTATTGCTTCTGACTCACATACACTTCTTATGTGTTCTGCGGCTGGACTTGAGGTAAATCAGGCCATTATCCTGCAGGGAAATAAAGCAAATACAAACTTTCCTTGTGACCTATTGGAACCGTTTTCATAGGCATTTGCTTTATTAGTATATTGAAATAGTGATGATAATCTCAGCCAGCCAGCATTCGTATTTTACTTTATGGTTTTCAATTTATCTGTATCTTGGTTTTCTCAACCATGGAGTGGGGACAATAACTGAATCTACATCATAGGTTACTGTAAAGATAAACAAACAATGCGTGTCAGTGCCTATTCATCTTATTTGATTGGTAGTGAGTGATACACAAGACGTGCACAGTTATTATTCCTATTTCTCAGATAGGGCCATTGATGCTCAGATATAGTAGACGACTTGCTTGAAGGGACATGGCCAGTGGAGGCACAACTGGGGCTGAAACCTCTGTTTCCTACTTTAAGCTCATGCCTCTATTTCTCTGCACCACACATTAGGACAACTGATGTGGAGAGAGTACTTGGGGCAGGGAGTTAGCAATGACCCTGAAAATGAATGCTTGATGATGTGATGCCAGGTATGCAAAGGGAACAGAGGCACACAGAAATCAAGTGACTTGCTCAAAGCTAGTATCTAGCAGAGCCAGAAACCCCACTCAGACCAGGTTGCCCTGCATTTTCTCAGCCAAGGGTTCTCTTAAATGCGGCCTGAGGCACAATTTTTTTTTTGCATTTCACACAGCAACAGTCAATTGAGGGGTTGCAGTGTGCAGCCTAGGGATGGGAGGGCGTCTCTGGGTCCCTGCTATAGTCACAGTTGTATTCTGAGCTAGGAAAGCCCTCCACCCCGCCTGATGCCTGCCTGATGGGTGGAGCCAGTCCTGCCAGGCACTGAGCCATCTGAAGCACCCAGGCCCTCACCCCTTATCCCAGGACACTATTTTTTTGGAGCTTCTCTGGATTTAGGAGTGGCGTAAGATCATGGAAAAGAACACGCCTTCTGGAGAAGGCAGGCATGGGCTTGAACCCTCATTCTGCGCCTTCCCAGCACTGTGGTCTTGGGGAGGTTATTTAACTTACCTGAGTCTCAGTTTCCTCCCCTGTACAATGGGTAGAATGAAGTTGCTGTAGGAGCACAATGTCTGGCACAGAGTACACGCTGATCAGGTTTTGGTGCTCAGTAGCGGCAGTGAAAGTTTTCCCGGAGCCAGAAGACTGAGTTTGCCCCTCTGGTCATGGTAACCGGGGTGAAATTTCTCTCTCTCTGAGCTTCCCTATCCTCATCTGTGAACTGGGTCTGTGTTGGTATACCCTGAGCTTAACATCTGTAAATTCTACATGAACAGGAAAGTGCTAGACAAATTGTTTGGGGAGTGAGCCCAGATCTAAATTTTGGACCCAGCTATAGGCGGGAACATCCCTCCCACATTGGACCCCCACCTCCGTGGCCCCAGCAAATGACCTGACTTGAATTTGGAGCAGGGTAGAAGCTTCCATGACAGACATGTTAAACAATCCAGCAAGCCCTGCTATGAAAAGGGCATAGAAAGAATCTTCCTCCCTTTTTTTTTTTTTTTGAGACGCAGTCTTGCTCTGTCACCCAGGCTGAAGTGCAGTGGCGTGATCACAGTTCACTGCAACCTTGACCTCCTGGGCTCAAGTGATTCCACCTCAGCCTTCCAAGTCGCCGGGACCACAGATGTGTGCCAACATGCCCAGATAATTATTGTATTTCTTACAGAGACAGGGTCTCCCTGTGTTGCCCAGGCTGGTCTCCAACTTCTGGGCTCAAGTGACCCTCCTGCCTTGGCCTCCTGAGGTGCTGGGATTGCAGGTATGAGCCACCGAGCCTGGTCCCCTCCTTCTTTAATGCTGGCTTTGAGGAGGGCATGACATCAGTGAACTGAGTAGCTGGAGGTACCCATCAGAGAATCCTGGTTACTGCTCTAACCTGTCCTTGCTGCACCCACTCCCTGTGATCTGGGACCATGCTCTGCCTTTCCCTGGGCCTTGAAAGTCCCACAGTAGAGCCAGGTGGAAATGGAATCCCATGATCTGGGAGGAAGAATTGACTGTGCGGCTCACCCACGCTAAGATGCCCCTTCCACCCCATCAGGCACCCACCACACCAGCCTCTGCCCAAAATTTCCCAGGACAACAGCTCTCTGCATCACCAGATGATTATTCAATTTTAGGATGACAAGATGGCTAGAAAGATTTTCCTTAGATTGAGCTGTGATCAGCCTTCCTTTGTCTTTCACCCACCGGTCTGAGTCCAGCTCTCTGGTCTCATTAGACAAGTTAATCCTTAAAACCCCTTCTAGGTCTGCCTTCCTGGGGAAAGCGGAGGAGACAAGAAGGAGGGAAGCAAGAAGGAAGCCATATTCCAAGCCACCCAAGCTTTCTTTCTTTCTTTTTTTAAAAATTCATTCATTCATTTATTTATTTTTATTATACTTTAAGTTCTGGTGTACATGTGCAGAATGTGCAGATTTGTTACACAGGTATACACTTGCCATGGTGGCTTGTTGCATCCGTCTCCCCATCATCTACATTAAGCATTTCTCCTCATGCTATCCCTCCCCAATTCCCCCACCCCCTGCTATCCCTCCCCTAACCTCCCCACCCCTCGACGGGCCCTGGTGTGTGATGTTCCCCTCCCTGTGCAGACACTTTTCAAAAGAAGACATTTATGCAGCCAACAAACATATGAGAAAAACCTCATCATCATTGGTCATTAGAGAAATGCAAATCAAAACCACCCAAGCTTTTTTACATCACTCTGGCTACACACAGAGTTGTCATATTTGACAAATTGTTTTAAAATCTTCTCTTCTTCTGATTGCTGCCAACTCTTCCCCCCAACACCCACAGAAACATCTCTAAGAATGACCCAGGAAGTGAGGAGAGTCACAGAACCCCACCCCTGGGGACTTTTGCCGTTTAAATGGCAATATTCAGTAGTTTTCAAATTTTTATTTTATTTTTTATAGTTCTTCAGAAGAATTCCTTTATTAAATAAACACTTACATGAAACTTGAGATGGATGAATAGGTGGATGGGCAGATGGACGGATGCATGAGTGGATAGTTGGATGAATGGATGGGTGAATGGATGGGTTGGTGGGGAGGGAGGGAGGTAAAACAATGAGAATAGCGTAGTTAAGTAGACATACCCGAGAGCCACACTACAATGGCTCGAATTCTTGCCATGTCATTTACTAGCTGTGTGGCCCTGAGAGTTACTTAGATATTCAACACTTCAGTTTCTCGTCTGATGATGGGCATAGAAGTTGAAACCCATCTCATAGGAATATTATGACTACTGCATGAGTGAACGTATGCGAAGCATTTATGGTGGCACCTGGGGCAGTGGGTGCCCTGTAAGTGTTTCCTATTAATATTTTTACTGCTGACTGAAGCTGGGAAGAATCTACCTTGTCCCAACCAGTGCAGTTCCTGAGACACTGGCGCTCCTGGGAAACATTGCTTTTAGGCCACTTAACTAGTTCATTTTCTCATTTAATGGAGCAGATAGTGAGACCCAGAGAGAAGACATCACTTGCCTAGGCTCACACAAAGCCGGATTTTGAACACAGGTCTCCTGGATCTTAGGCTTTGTGATTCTCAGAGAGCTTTCTGCATGTGCTGAACTGTGGGCTGAAAATCAAGGGAGTACATGAGCAATTTGAGAAGATTCAGCAACCTGTGGCTCTGACCTTGGCTGAGCTGCTCTGTCTGCTCCCAGACCCCTCCAGGATGGGTCCCAGAGGTTTTTCTGCTAATGACGTAGCAACTCGAGCCCTCTTTTGGAGTGGGGATGGAGGTGGATGAAGGCAGTGAGCTATGAAGCTTAGTTCACACTTGGACCATGTCTTAAGAGCGCAGGCTACGGGTGTTACCTGCAGTACATGGAAAGTGCGGTGATTAATTCACAGATAGGCCTTGTCAGCTTCTCCACCCCCTCATGCCCTCCCCCTCACTCTTGCTCTGACACGTGAGAGCAAGTGTCTCTCTCCTCTCCAGAAAGAGAGGCAATCACGGGCAGTGGTGCCCCTCTGACATTTATGTGGGATCTCCAAGGTGATGGAAGAGGGAGGCCTTTAGTTTATATCAAAACCAGAAGAACTTATCTTCTATCAAGTGACAACTCTTCATTCATTTACTTAACACGTATTGATGAGCATCTTCTATGTGGCCATGTGTTAGGCGGGGCCGCCGTCTGAGTCCTTCGAAGTCAGTGACACAGCGCTTGCACTCAGAAGTGCCCCACATTTGGTTTAACACTCTGCTGTCACATTAATAATCATATCTTTACACTTCTGTTTTGTCAGCAAAGTCTTATAGGACAAGCGAGCATGCCCAGGCGCAGAGGAGCCACAGGCGATGTGCATGGCTGCTGCTTGCTGCCGCCCCATTCATGTAATCTTCTCCACACCCCGGGGAGCCACGCTGCCAGGTGTGCAGGAGACTCTGCTGCGAGTGGAGTTAGGGTTGCTAGTCAGTGACCGACTAAGCAGGGCACCGACAGGCTGGAGGGGCCTCAGTTTCCACTGATGCCAGAATGCGCTTGTACACAGAAAGAAGGCAATGACATTTGAAGAGACACAAATGACTGAGGAACCCTATTGTATCCTCTCTCATTGGAGTTATTTCCCTGTGCTAACCGACCCCTGTGATGAGATGACATAAAAGGAAAGGGAAGGACACGATGGCCTCAGTCCCCTGAGGGTGCCCAATCTCATCTCAGAAGCTAAGCAGGGCCAGGCCTGGTTAGTACTTGCATTGAACAAAGGGGAAGAGAGAGCAGCCTATGGCTCCTGTCCTTTCAGTCCCTCCTTAGAGTCCATGACCCAGAGGTAGAGAGTGTTGCTGGACTGTGTGGGTGTCAGGAAGTGAGAAACAGGTGTCAGGAAGTTGAGCTGGTTTCGTGCAGCATCGCCACTGTTCTGGTAAGAATGAAATACGTACACATGTATGAGCTATGGAATGTGAATTGTGTAATTGTGTTGATTCTGTATATGAAGTCAATGCTCGTATTTTCATTTTTAGGTTGCATCCTGTAATATAAAAACAAATGGTAAAAATTCATGATAATTTAAATTTGTTTTTTAACTTAGCATGACATTAAATAGCAAATAAAAATACCTTGACAAGTCAAGTAAGAGAGAATACAGAAGGAAGAGAAATGCTGTATATTTGAGCACCTTCAATGACACTTTTTCCCGCTCTTTGAACAGAAGCACTGCATTTTCATTTTGCACTGGGCCTCATATGTTATGTAGCTGGCCTTTGTGTTAGGTACCCAGGACACATGACAAATGAAACAGATTCTAATCCCAGCACTTTGGGAGGCTGAGATGGGTGGATTACTTGAGGTCAGGAGTTTGAGACCAGCCTAGCCAACATGGACAAAACCCTATGTCTACTAAAAATACAAAAATTAGCAGGTTGTGGTGGTGAGCACCTATAATCCCAGCTGCTCCGGGAGCTGAGGCTGGAGAACTGCTTGAACCTCAGAGACGGAGGTTGCAGTGAGCTGAGATGGCACCACTGCACTCCAGCCTGGGTAACAGAGTGAGACTTCATCTCAAAAAGAAAAAAAGATAGAAGATAGATAAGAAAAAAAGATAGAAGAAACATAAGAAAAAAAAAAAGAAAGGAAAGAAGGAAGGAAGGAAGAAAGGAGGCTATTGCAGTAATGCAGTAATGCAAGTGAGAGATGATGGTGGCTTAGGCTGTGGTGAAGACGGAGGAACTCAATGAGTTCAAGAGATAGGTAGGAGGAAAAGTGATGGATTGGATGGGAGTAGGGAAACAGAGGGGAAGAGATACCAGGAATGCTGCCTAGATTTCTGGTCTGTGCCACTCTATGGATGGTGAGGTCATCTACTAGAGAATGTGTCAGTGGTAGAGGCCAAGGTCTGAGAACGTAGGAGGAAGAGTGAGACGGAAGATCACAAGTTTACCTTTATGTTCAGTTGAGCTTCCTTAGAAACATACAAGCAGCAGTATGAAGAATTCCATTGGTATATTTGTTCAGAGCCCAGAAGTGAAGTTTAAATAAGAAGAAATAAACTCGCTAGTAAAAATTGCAGACACACGAAAGACTTGAACAGGCACTCCACAAAATAGATTATCCAAATGATCAATAAGCACGTAAGTACTCAACATCATTAGCCATTAGAAAAATGCAAATTAAAACCACAGTGAGATACCATTTCACACTAGAATGACTAACATGTTAAAAGACTGACAACACTAAATGTTTCCAGGATGCAGAGCAGCCAAAACTTTCATATATCATGGGGGACATGGAAAATTTCACAATTGCTTTGGAAAACAGGGAGTTTCTTCAAACATTCAATATATACATACTATACAACTCAGCCATTGCATTCCTATTTACCCAATAGAAATAAAATCATTTGTCTACGGAAGGATTCGCAAAATAATGTTCATTGCAGCTCTAGTCATTATAATCCTCAAATAGAAACAACCCAATGTACATGGATTGTGAATAGATGACAAATCGTGGTCCATCTATACAATGGAATACTTCTCTTCAATAGAAACCAACTACAGATCCATGTAACAGCATGACAACTGAAAGAAGTCAGATATAAAAGAGTACATACGTGTGATGCAATTTATATGACACTCTAGAATACACGAAGCTAATCCTTGGTGATGGAATCAGATGTGAGGTTGTCTGGGGCAGAGACGGGAGTGGCTGACTGTAAGGAGGTATGGGGAGGGTGTGAATTTTGGAGAGTGATAGAGCTGCTCTGTGTCTCAATTGTGATGTGGTTACACAACTGTATGACTTTGTCAAAACTCACAGAACTACATCCTGAAATGTATGAATTTTACTGCAAGTAAATTTGACCTTAATTTAAAATTTTAAAAAATTGAAGCCATGGATTTAGGTAAGATTCACTAAGCGATGAGGATAGAGTTGAGTTACCAGAGAATTGCTATCTCCATCTTGCATGGGAGAAAAATGAAGCTCAGAGAAGTGAAGTGGCTTCCCCAAGATCACACAGCTACTAAGTAGCATACCTGGGATTCAAAACCAGAGCCATCTGCTCAGAAGGCCCATCTTTTTTTTTGTTCCCTCCCATCAGACAAGCCTGGGCCCTTGGCTGAGCATGACAGCCAAACAGGGAGGAGGCCCACTCCTCTTCAAGGAAGAAAACAGTGTGCTGTTCCTTGTATATGAAAATGATGTTCTGTTCCTCACCCGTCACCAATCCCACAGGTGCTTAGGTTGCAAGGCGTGAGGACTGCCATGATGATGATGGCTGTGTCCTGAGCCAGCCACATTCTCCCCAGCAGTCCTCAATGGGAATACCAGCAAGATGCCAGGCCACAGTAAGGGATTCTGCCAGGGCCCTCCAGACACCCAGAGGGTCATGATGAGATTTGCTCCAGAGGAGAAATCCTACCCTGCCCCAAACTGCCAGGGATCTTGACACTGACATAGCTCTTTATACTTTCCAACTCCAGAAGAATTAACTGGGGAAAACTACATTCAAAGCTCTTTTCCAGCTCATTGACCAGTTCCAGCTCTCATGATCTGACCTATCCCTAGGACTGTTACAATTGCCTCAAGATGGCTCACTCTGCCTCCCGTCCCATCCAACTCAAGAGGGGCTTCCTTATACCTTATACAAAAATCTACTCAAGATGGATTAAAGACTTAAATTAAATCCCCAAACCGTAAAAACCCTAGAAGAAAATCTAGGCAATACCATTCAGGACATAGGTGTGGGCAAAGATTTTATGATGAAGTTGACAAAAGCAATTGCAACAAAAGCAATTGCAACAAAAGCTAAAATTGACAAATGGGATCTAATTAAACTAAAGAGCTTCTGTAACGCAGAATAAACTATCGGAGTGAACAGGCAACCTACAGAATGGGAGATAATTTTTGCAATCTACTCATCTGACAAAGGTCTAATATCCAGAATTTATAAGGAACTTAAACAAATTTACAGGAAAAAAAAAACCCAACCCCATCAAAAAGTGGGCAAAGACATGAACAGACACTTCTCAAAAGAAAACATTTATTCGGCCAATAAATACATGAAAAAAAGCTCAACATGACTGATCATTAGAGAAATGCAAATCAAAACCACAATGAGATACCACTTATGCCAGTCAGAGTAGCAATTATTAAAAAGTCAAAAAATACAGATGCTGGGGAGGCTGTGAAGAAATAGGAACACTTTTACACTCTGGGTGGGAATGTAAATTAGTTCAACCATGATGGAAGACAGTGTGGCAATTCCTCAAGGGTCCAGAACCAGAAATACAATTTGACCCAGGAATCCCATTACTGGGTATATACCCAAAGGAATAGAAATCATTCTTTTATACAGACACATGCACTGTATGTTTATTGCAGCACTATTCACAATAGCAAGGACATGGAACCAACCCAAATGCCCATCAATGATAAACTGGTTAAAGAAAATGCGGTACATGTACTCATGGAATACTATGCAACCATGAAAAGGAATGAGATCATGGCCTTTGCAGGGACATGGATCGAGCTGGAAGCCATCATTCTTAGCAAAATAACACAGGAACAGAAAATCAAACACCGCATGTTCTCACTCATAAGTGGGAGCTGAACAATGAGAACATATGGACACAGGGAGGGGAGCAACACACACCAGGGCCTGTCAGGGGCGAGTGAGGGGAGGGACAGCAACAGGACAAATAACTAATGCATGCAGGGCTTACTACCTAGGTGACGGGTTGATAGGTGTAGCGAACCACCATGGCACACATTTACCTGTGTAACAAACCTGCAAGTTCTGCACATGTATCCTAGAACTTAAAATAAAATAAAATAAACCCAGGGAGATAAAGACAAGCAGGAGAGAGGGGAGACAGATACAAGGAAGGACAGTGCCTGAAGAGGAAGTCAGGCAAGAAGAGGGAGGAAAGGGAGAGGAGAACTGCACAGGAGAACCAGAGACAGGAAGGCCTGGTGGGGCCACTGTGGTTCTCTGTCTCCTCTTTGCCTGGCCAATGCCCAGAGGACCTTCCTCCCCTGGGATCTGAGACCACACCTGCCCTTCTGTGTGTCAGCCAGGAGCCTCTGGCATCTAGCAAGTGGCAGCTTCCTCATCATCCCATCTGATCCAAATTCCACCCGCATTCAGCCAAGGTGACCATGGTGGCTCCTTCCCAGGGTGGAGAAGGTCTGTCCTGCGGCTGTCTGCACTTCCCAGTGGAGCTGGCTTTGAACCCACAGCTCTTGCTTCCCTTTCCATTCCCTAGAATGCTGGCTGCCCCTAAGGATGCTTTTGCAGCAAGCCACTTTCTCCAGCTGGGGACTACCATCGGGAGAGCGCCTTTCTGGCTCCTAGGTCTGGAATGAAATGACAAGCGTGACTTGGGTCAAGTTTGACTGCTCTGTATCTGGCCATCCTTGTGTATAAAGATGGGGAAAGGAGAGGCACTTCTGTTAGTACTGACCAGTTACTAGGTGTGGCATTGTGCAGGTCACTGCACACACCTAAAGCAACCAGATGTATATCCATAGTTGTCGGTGTTTTAGAGAACATAGGAATAGGCTCACAGTCTTCCCCACCTGCATGACTACATTTTCTATCATAAAGGATGTGTCAAGGAAAAGGGTGTTAGAGTTCTGACTCCAGAGGTCCACCAGCCAGAAAACGGCTTCCAGCCTCCCAATATCTTCCTTTTCATCATCACAACCATCCCTGACCCATGAACCCCCATGCTCACTCATTTTCTCTGTTAGTACTTAGCGAGCACCTCTTACGACCTGTGGATGCGGCAGTAAATAAAACAGGCAAACACACTGGAGACAAAGAAAGCCTGGGAGGTTGAGGTAGGTGGATTGCTTGAGCCCAGGAGTTCAAGGCCAGTCTGGGTAACATGATGAAACCCCATCTCTATTTAAAAAATACAAAAATTAGCCGGGCATGGTGGTGTGTGCCTGTAGTCCCAGCTACCTGGGAGGCTGAGGAGGAAGGATCGCTTGACCTGGAGAGGCAGAGGTTGCCGTGAGCTGAGACCGTGTCACTGGACTCCAGGCTGGGTGACAGAGCAAGAACCTGTGTCAAAAAAAAAAAGGAAGAAGGAAGAGAAAGAGAAATATGGAGTGTTGGGGTTGGGGATGGACATGGGTTGCGGGCAGCCAGGAAAGTCCTCTTTGAGATTTTTAAGTAAAAATCTGAAGGAGGCAAGGGAGTGAGCCAAGCATTTACATGCAGGAAGGGCTCTCCAGGAGGAGAAGGCAGGGAGAGCAAAGGCTGGGAGGCAGGTGCAGTACTGATGGCTCTGGAGAACAGCAGAGGGCCAGCATGGCTAAAGCAGGGGGAGGCAGGGCAGTGCGGCAGGAAGTGAAGGCAGGGAGACGGGGAGGTGCAGATTGTTGGGGCATCAGAGGCTGTGTCACTCCCGATTGCTGTGTGGCAAATTCCTACAAATCCAGCAGCTGCAAATATGACCCACTGTCCCCCAGTTTCTGCATGTCAGGAGTTGGCACAGCCTAACTGGTCCTCAGCCAGTGTCAGCCAGCACTGGGTTCTCACCTGGGCCTCAGCTATGTGGATGGCACTGCTTCCAAGCTTGCATGGCAGCATTCAGTTCCACACAGGCTGTTGGACACAAGACCTCAGCTTCCGGGTGAGCGTTGATTGGAGGGGGCTCTTAGCTCCTCATAGCTGACCCCCTGCATGAGGCAGCTTGCAACATGGCAGCCTACTTCTTCAGGGGTGAGAGAGAGAGAGACCCCGGCAGGACAAGTTATGATCTTATATAATATGGTCAATACACGAATCACATGTATACTGCAACCTTCACAAGCAAGCCACAGGTTCTGCTTACACCCAGATTAAGGGATTATTCAAGGGTGTGAATGCCAGAGGTGGGGGTTATGGGGGTCACCTTAGTATCTGCCACCACAGCATGTCCTCTGTCCCTCAAGACTCATGTCCCCTGTGCATGCAAAATACATTCACCTCTCTCCAGATCCCCTCATGCTCACAGTCCAGAATCTCATCTAAATCGGAATTAGGTGTAGAAAAGATTTCTTTAGATGTTCCTCTGGTCTGGAAAACCACATGCAACACACAATAGTGGGTAAAGCTTGAGACGTTGCTGTTGAGTAAGAGGCAGCAGCGGAGGGATGAAGGAATCGCTGGTCCATGGTGATTCTGAAATCCAGCTGGAAAAATGCTGGTGTTTTGTAATTCGGTTTTAAGACATGGGAGTATTCCATGTCTCTTGGCTCTGCCTTCGGGGCTTCTGCCCTCTGGGTCATCCTTCTTTTCTCATGAAACATCCATGTGTTTGCAGCCAAGTGGTCTTAGCAGCCTTCTTGCCAGTAGAGCTTCAGGGCTCTGACAGTCTTCTTTCATTTTGCTCTCTGCCCCTTACAGACCAATCTGCCAGCACTCTGGCTGAAACAGCTTTCTCAAACCTTTTGCCTGTCTTCTGTGAGTTTAAATGGGGCTCACAGTCAATTTGGCAAGAGCCATACCCATTAACCTTTTCGAGATAAGCTCTTCTCTACCATTCTACCTTCAGTTCCTGCCCAGATGGCCCCTGGGGTAACTCACTGAAGCTTCCCAGAGGTCCTAAGCTTTGGTTGAGAGATTCTGCACCGTACACCCTTATAATCTTTTGCAACAGGCCTCTCTGTGTGATGCATTGCTACTCCCATCTTTTGATCTTTATGCAGAATCAACAAAATCAACAGTCACACCTTATGCCACAGGCTCAGAAGCCATTTGTTAATTTCAGCGTCTTTTGCCATGTGGGGAGACTGACAATTTTCAAAATCATCAAGTCCTGATTCAATTTTAACAGTTTAAAAACCAGTCTCTTTCTCAATTTATCTCTCTTCTCTCACACTGTTATAAGCAGCAAGCAGAAACCAGGCAGCACCGTCAATGTTTTGCTTGGAAATCTCAACTGCATACCCAATCTGTCACTTACATGATGTGTTTTCCACGTAACTGCAGGCAACCATTTTTCTAAGCTTTCTGCTGCTACCTAACAATGATCCCTTTCCTCTAGACTCCAGTGCTAAAATCCTCACTGCCTTTGAGCCCTCACTGGTGAGTCCTCCAAGCCCAGGTTTCTAGCAACAGTCTGCTCACCATGGAGTCTGTCACCACTTGGGCCATTTTAAGGGACCAGGGCTTTCTGAGATGAGGCTTGGAGCTGAGGAGCCACATGATCTGACACGGTTAAGGATGCCTCTGGCTTCCCTTTTGAGAATAGATAGAAGGCGAAAAATGGAAGCAGAAGAGCAGTTAGGAGGCTCCTGTCAAACCCACATGGAAGGCAGAGTCTCAGGTGTGTTACTGGACTAACACTGACACTGTTCCCTTGTACTTCTGAGGGGTTCCTGGAACTTCCCCAGGGGATGAGCCTTCTCGCCAGCAGGCCTCAGCCCCTCCCCTTCAACATTACTCAGGACCTGGCCTCCCCTCCTTCAGGCCTCTGGACCTCCACCACACATTTCAACCCACTCTTGCAGATAGCTTTTCCTTCGCCTGCCATTCTGTCTGTCCACAAAATATCACCGAAGAGTCTTCTGTGAGCGCAGCATGGTGAGAACACGGGGAGTACAAGGAGAAATAGAAACAGTTCCTATGCTGGAGAAGCTTATGCCCAGTGGTGGTGATACTGCCGGGGGTGAGACCACTCTGCCAGCACACGAACAAAGATGGCAGGGGCACAGTGGCATTCACGAGTGCAGATCTGGGGGTGCCCAAGAGGCTCCTAAGCCTCAGTATATAAACTGACAGGCCACAGCCTGCTCCAGGAAACACCTTCTTAAGAGTTGGAGTTGTCTCTGCACACCCGTTCCCACCCCGCTAAACTGCCCTTGGCCCTGCCCTCGGGAGCTTCGCTAATTCCTCTCTTCTTCTTGAAGCCAGAGTGAGGTCCCAGTTGGAGGCCTTTGCGTCTAGAGAGAGCCGTACAATAGAAACATAAAGTGAGCAACGTGCATAATTTTAAAATTTCACTTAAAAATTAAACATTTTTAAGTGAAATTAACTTTAATAACACATTTACTTAACCCAGTGTATCCAAAAGATTGTCATTTCAACAGGCAATCCTATTTTATAAATGACTAATGAGGTACCTGAAAAAAATCCCTTTTCATACTAAATCCTAGAAAATCTTGGTGTATTTTATACTCACAGGACATCTGAGTTTGGATGTTACCTTTGTATTGGAAATATGGGATCTGTATTTAGATTTCACTGAATTTACATTGAAAAGGTGGGTTTACATACCCAAGTTGTCTCACACATATCTAAATGTTTTCTGGTAACTGGGTGGAGTATCAATTCTTATATTTATCTTTGCATTAGTTAAAAAATGAATTAACAGTTCAGGTCCTCGGCCACACACAGGAGCCACGTTACAAGTGCTCAATGCTCCCACGTGACTGGGGGCCACAGAGGACTGACTGCCCTCTTCGGTCTGGGTCCCAGCTCCACCACTCAACTCCAGCTTTCTCCGTGGTCCTGTGGCCTGAATTCACCCAGACCCTGCTGTCCTCGGCTTTTTCATGCAGACATTCAAACAACTTCCTCCCTTCCTCCAGGCACCCCCAGCCCACCCATAGCTGCCTCTGAACCAGTTTCCCTCCTGTCCTCATCTCAGCCACCCAAGACTCACACACCCAACCGGCTCCCCTGTCCCACTTTTCACCTGGTCCTCATAATCTATGCATAAACATTAACATACCAGAGAGTCAATCTGCATACTGATTACCTCTGCTCTGGCCAAATTCACTCTTTCAAGATCGGGGGCTTTCTCCCCACAGTGAACTGGGCCTGAGAAAATCATATCTTGTCTTCTTGTCACCTTACCCGTGGTTGCTTATCTTATGAGATAAGGGGTGTCTCAGGTGAAGCAGGACAGGGAGGATGCCAGCACAGGGGTGGTAGGAAGACTTGGGGAATGCCTGTTGGGGTATGTGTTTGTGGGAGGAGGACTTTTCACATATGGCTTAAGTGTCAGGAGGATTTCATTGTTAAATAAGCACCTAAGGGATGATTTCACATTTCACACTTCCAAGTTTTTATAATTTAAATTCTTTCAACAGGGCTCTTTTTCCCCCCAAGCTCTAGATCTCTGGCTAGAATTGATTTGATTTGCATAATCCTGCCTGTGAGATTTAGCCCCACCCATGAGAGCCCCCTCAGAGCCATACAGAGCCAGGACACCTCTGCTGGCCTCCTCTTCCCCAGCCTTCCCGCTGGTGGCAG
The DNA here is from genome assembly GCA_963573385.1 of Cacajao melanocephalus. NCBI lineage: Eukaryota > Metazoa > Chordata > Mammalia > Primates > Pitheciidae > Cacajao > Cacajao melanocephalus. Next base: position 43,007 of record CAUYLG010077666.1, read on the forward strand.
GCCCCTGGCTCTGGCCTCCCCTATCTGGGAATGAGCCAGCTGCACGGCTGCTGACAGTGGCTGAGATAATCCTCTCTGAGCTGTTCCAAGGATTAGTTCTGCTGCCCTGTGCCCAGCTCCTACACAAGTGGGATTTCAGGGCCAGGAAAGGAAGGGCACAGCTCCTGTAATGTGGAGCAGCCACAGCCGTGGGCACCTGGCTCCAGGCTCCCTTTTCCACCCTATGGAGGGCAGGCCCCTCAGCTCCACTCTCCTCCAAGGCTACAGAGGGGGCAGGAATTGGGGGTGGCAGGAAAGCCGTAAGGTCTCCAGGTGGATCGTTCTGGGCTCAGAGATGAGTGCTGAAGCTCCCATGCCCTCCCTGTGAAAATGGAGTCCTCTCTCACCTGGGAGAGCCGGGTGCTGCCCGGAGAAGGATGCATTTATGGCTTCATGGAGTCCTTCTTGACCCTCGATGCTGCTGCCTATAGGTAAGCCTGAGTAAATCTGTGGGAGCCCCATTTTGGCATGAGAAAGGGATGGCTTCTTCTAAGCCTGCTGGCCATGATCCCAGGTTCCAACACATTCTGGCTCAAGTCCAGCCTGTTTGTGGCACATAGGAGACCCTCCATGAGAGGTAGTATAATATAGAGGATACATGTGCTTATTAAGAGGCTGCCTGTCTGACCTTGGACAAGTTCTTTTTATTTATTTATTTTTTTTAACAAAGTTTCATTATGTTGCCCAGGCTGGTCTTGAACTCCTGGGTTCAACTGATCCTCCTGCACCGGCCTCCCAAATGTTGGTATTATACTCTGGGTTCTCTTCAGATCATATACATCTTTTGCCTTTTACCAAAATGTTGGGATTATAGTGTGAGTCACCACGTGTGGTCTATTTTTTTTTTAAATTGAGGTGAAATTCACATCAGTTTGACCATTTTAAAATGAGCAATCAATGGCATTTAGTACATCTGCAATTGTGCAAACACTATCTCTACATAGTTCCAAAACATTTTCATCATTAATCTATGGACACAGGCATCATTTTAAGCACTTCAAATATGTTAACTCATTGAATCCTCACAACAAAGACAGATTCAGTTATTGTAAATTTATAGCGTGAAAACTGAGGCACAGGTTACATGCTTAGGGTCACACAGCTATGAAGCAGAATAAGGACTCCAGCCAAGGCAGTCTGGTCCCAAAGGTCTTCCCTTCCTAGTAACCACCGTGCTCTACTGCCTCTCAGAGAAAACCCAAATAGCACAACAAGAGGGCTAAGCTGCCTGGTCTGTCTGGTGAAGATTCAAATGCTGTTCATTCCAGAGAAGGGGACGTTTCTGGGCTGCAGAGGCTTCCTAGAGAAGGAAGACCATGTAAGGTCTAACTCAGGGCAGGTCAGGATGGTGTGAATGACTAACTCACTCTGAACACAGTCATCCATGGGTGTTTATTAAAACTGGCTCTGGAACTCCCACAGGGAAGATTCTTATCTTTGCCTACACAGCACAGAGCTCTCTGGATAGAGTTCTAGACCCGGCCTCTTTCAAACATGTTAGAAACCTCAGCAAGAGGAACTATTTTCTTTCTGGCTGCATCTGTCTGTCTGTTTAGAGAGTGGGATATTTCCATCCTCCTTTCTACAGGCATCCTTGGAAGCCCTTCCCAAAAGCAAGACATCTTGGTGAAATTTACTGCTGAAGAGGAAAGTGGTTTTCGGGAGAGGGGAGTCTATTCCAGGAACTGTGGCACAAAAGCTAGAGGCTGGGTAGGGAACAATTAAACTAAGTCCTCAGTCTTGTTGCCAGTTTTCTTCCTGTAGATCAGGGCTCAGGACACCCTGCTGCATGCTCTTCACCCCTCCACCAGGAATTCCTAAAATCCATGCTCATGGATCCTGGGAAATCCAGAAGGCTGGAGATGCTGGCAAGCCTCAGCAAGACTTCCAGGGACCAACCCTGCAGCCTTCATTCCTCAGGCTCCCTCAGCCCAACTGGCCAGCAAAGGCAGGCAGGGCTTCTGCGTCCACACATCAGAATGCCCTGCAGCTGTTCTTTGTCTAGGTTGAGGTCAGGGATTCCCACTGCAGCTCCAGGGGCTGAGGGTAAAAGTCTTTGCAATCCAGCTCCTAGGAAATCTTTAAAATTAGGTCTGGGGTGAGCCTGTCAGTAGTAGATTAGGTAGAGAACTTTTATGAAGTTGAAGGTGAACCATCTGGAGGGTGAACTGGCTGGTGGAGTTCTAGAACTGAGAGTGGTACCTAGCAGTGCATTTGTGAGCAGGTACAGCCAGGCTTGGTATGTGATACAGTGCGTGTGTGTGTTCATAGGCATCATGGAGCATACATACTTTCCTTTTGTGTTGAACTAAACCTTGCAGATTATCAAGTACTTTTTTTCCTGAGACAGGGTCTCTCTCTGTCACTTAGCCTTGAGTGCAGTGGCACAATCATAGCTCACTGCAGCCACGACCTCCTGAGCTCAAGTGATCCTCCTGCCTCAGCCTCCCATGTAACTGGGACTACAGGTGTGTGACACCATGCCTGGCTATTTTATTTTATTATTATTTGAGATGGAGTCTTGCTCTTGTTGCCCAGGCTGGAGTGCAGTGGCGCTCACTGCAACCTCTGACTCCCAGGTTCAAGCCATTCTCCTGCCTCAGCCTCCCGAGTAGCTGGGATTACTGGTACGCACCACCATGCCTGGCTAATTTTGTATTTTTAGTAGAAACGGGGTTTCTCCGTATTGGTTAGGCTGGTCTCGAACTCCTGACTTCAGGTGATTCTCCCACCTCTGCCTTGTAGAATACTGGGATTACAGGTGTGAGCCATTGCGCCTGTCCTTATTTTTGTAGAGATGGAATCTCATAATACTGCCCATGCTAATCTCAAACTCCTGAGCTCAGCCTACCAAAGTGCTGGGATTACAGGCATGAGCCACCACACCTAGCCAGATTATAAAATACTTTGATATCCTTTCTCTGCAGCCTTCAAAAGGAGGCGAGGCAAGCACAATTAAACCCCATTACAAATGGGCTGACTGAAGCCCCATTCATGACTTGCCCAGGGTCACACAAAGAATGAGTGGCAGAGCCCCGAGCCTGTGTGCTTCCCTCTGTGCCAGGCTGCTTCACCCAGGCAGGGCTGCACCTCGTGCATGGGACATTTCTCCTTTCTTGTGTCCTGAGTACCTTAAGCTACTCAGATATTGCTTGGGGGGCGGGGGGGTGGCGGTGAGGGGAAAATGTTTTCAGGTTGTATTAATCAAAACAAAATACCATACAATAGGTGACTTTAAAATCATACATTTATTCTTCACAGTTCTGGAGGCTTGGGAATCCAAGTTCAAGGTGGGAGCTGGACTGGTTCCTGGTGAGGGCTCTCTTCCTGGTTTGCAGACAGCCACTTTCTCTTTGCATCCTCACTTGGTAAGAAAAGACAGGAGAGAGAGAGAGGGGAGAGAGAGAGAGAGAGAGAGAGAGAATGTTCTCTCTCTTTTTTTCTTTAACCAGACCCATAATGAGGGCCCCACCCTACAACCTCATCTAACCGTAATTACCTACCAAAAGCCCCTTTCCACATACCATTACATTAGGACTTAGGGCTTCAACATAAGAATCTGGAGAGGGCTTACACATTCTGTCTACAACACGAGTGGAAACCCATCGCTTCCTTACTGCTGGTGGGGAACCACACGCTGCAGCCACTGAGAAGTTGCATGTTCTTGTTACAACTCGATCCAGCTCCCCCAGATGAGGGGGCAGGGAAGGAGGACAAAACTGGGAGAGTGGGCGAGCATTAGGAAGAGAGTAGGGTGGCCAGAGGTAGCAAATAAAATATAAAATGCTTAATTTTGAATTTCAGATAAACAACCAATAATATTTTTTAGCATAAATATGTCCCAAACTAAGCTTGGGACATATTTGTGCTAAGAAATTATTCGTTCTTTATCTGAAATTCAAAGTAACTGGGCATCCTGTATTTTAATCTGGCAACCCTAAAAGGCAAGGGCCAAAAATGCTGGGGCAAGCCAGCAGATTCCAGGAGGGACTACTGCTGGACTTCTGGACTGATGCTCTCTTTATATATTTAACTTTTTACAAAAGCCTATTTTCTTTCTTTGTACCAGCTTTTCAGTAGCTTTAAAAAATTGTGGTGAAACATACATAACCTAAAAGTCACCATGTAAGCCATTTTTAAGCATACAGTTCAGTGGTATTAAGTAGGTTGACACTGTTGTGCCGCCATCACCACCATTCACTTCCACCCCCCTTTCACCATGCCAGCCTGAAACTCTGCCCATTGAACACAAGCTGCCCAACTCCGCCTCGCTTCCCCATCCCTGGCGGCCACGGCTTCTGTCTCCGTGAATTTGACCGTTCTAGGCACCTCCCGTAAGTGGACTCACCGCTATCGGTACTGTTGCCTCTGGCTTCTCTATTTAATTCTTAAAGGGGGATGGGAACTAAGGGGACCACAGGGAGCCGCCCGCAGAGGCGAGGTCAAGGTCAGGTGTGGTGGGGACGCAGGAAACAGGCCCGGGCGTTGGGCCGGAGAGCAGGGGCGGGCCCTGGGCCTGGGCTGCGGGTCCTGCCCCGGGGCGCACCCAGGGCGAGGGCTGCCCGGAGGCGCCGAGGCTGGCGGACAGCCCGGCGTGAGCCTGAGGGAAGGCAGCGAGGGGACAGAGGACAGAGCCCCGGGAAGAGGCTCTGCAGAGCAGGAGGCACGGGTGGGGCTGCCTGGCGCGGGGAAGACGAGATCGGAGCCGTATGCATGTCGGGAGCTCGGAGTCCGCGTCAGTCCCGCGCCCAGGCTCGTGACGCTGCGGGCCAGGCCAGCGCTCTGGGCCGACCGGGTGCTGGAGCCGCGCACAGGGACAAGGCGCGGAGCGGGGGAGGGCGCCGCGGACGGTGAACGGCGGCGCTAGGACCCGGGGGCGCGGGCGGGCGGAGGCGCGGGCGGGCGGCGGGCGGAGGCGCTAGGACCCGGCGGCTCGGACGGAGCGGAAGCGGCGGCGGGAGTTTCCGGGACTGCGGTGCGCAGGTGAGGAGGCGTCCGGGGCGGCGGGAAGTGGGGTCGCGGGGGTCGCTGCAGGGCGAAGTGGGGAACCCGGAGGAGCCGGAGGGAGGTGGGTGGGAGGCCCGGGACCCGCCGAGCTTGTGTCCTGCGGCCGCTTCCCGGCGCCCGCCTCCACGCCGCATGCCGCAGCTGGGCCCCGACCGCCTCGGAGCTGTCTTGGGCCCGTCCCGGAGCTTACTCCCTGGAGCCGTGCCCTGTGCCCGGGCCTTGCCTGGCCCTAGCGGAGAGGCCAACGCCCGCGGGGTGCAGGGACCCGGGCTCTGCGGGGTCCCGGTTCCGCCTCACCCCTCCCGCGCCTTCCCTCCCAGGCCGGGTTCTGGGAAGCCTTGCGGGGCTCTTTCGCAGCTGCTGCCCGCCCGGAGCGCCCGGGCCCTAGTAGGGGACCCCATTTTTCTGACACTGCTTTGGGTTCCTGGGGCCTACAGCGAGGCCTGTAACTCGGGGAGAGACCCAGGGGTGGGGTGTGAGAGAACGGTCTGCAGGGAGGGCTCCGAGAGAGGCGTGCGGCGAGTGCGTTTTCCCGGGAGTGCGCAGGTTACACCACGTTGTCTAAAGCGGTGCCGTCCACTAGAAATACCGTGCGATACACATGTGCAACTTTTGTCACTTAAAAAGAATCAGAAAAAACTTGATGCACATGATATAGATGCAGGAAAAACACGATGATTAAATAATATTTATGCATTTGTGGAATCGATTGAAGAGTAACAAAATGGATGGACAGGAAATATTACGGACCTAGAATGAATTGCAGTTACCCACTGTGGCACTGAGGAGCTCGGGTGTCTCATTATAAAACTCCCTTAGAGAAGACGACTTTTGATAGATTTTTCAACTTTTCCCCGCAACAGAATCCCCTGTCTTCTCAAGTATTTATTGTCTGTCCACTAAATAAGAGGTGATCCGTCACCTTTTCTGATGAGCACCACAGGCTTTTCAAAAGATGATTGCCAATTAACCCCTTTGTGCCTGGGCTTTCTCATTTGTAAAAATAGTACTTCCTACCTCTAAAGTGTGTGGCGAAGACAAACAATTGGGGTGATGTATACTGAAGTAACGAAAGTGCTTACCACACAGGAGGGCTGGTTAGTGTTAGATTCCCTTATTCTTCCCTCAGTATCAAAAACAGATCTAATTTAACTTTACGTAAAGGCAAAGTATCAAGATAAGGTGACTAAGCGTAGTACTAACACAATATTTGAACTAAAGTTTGCACTTTTAATAATAATTTATTAAAAGTCGTCTTCTCTAAGGGAATTTTATAATGAGACACCCTAGCTCCTCAGTTCCACAATGGGTAACTGCAATTCATTCTAGGTCCGTGATATTTCCTGGGCTTTCTCATTTGGAAAAATAGTACTTCCTACCTTTGAAGTGTGTGGTGAAGACAAATAACTAGGGTGATGTATACTAAAATAACGAAAGTGCTTACTACACAGGAGGGGCTGGTTAGTGTTAGATTCCCTTGTTCTTCCCTCAGTATCAAAAACAGATCTAATTTAGCTTTACATAAAGGCAAAGTATCAAGATAAGGTGGCTTGATACTTTGAAAACAACAAAACATGTCAATAAATAACAAAAAGCTTGGAATTCAGACAACAGATCCAAGTCTGGGCTTGATCTGAAACTAGTGTTTTGATGTTGAAAAAAATGTGATTTGGTCTTTCTAACCCCATTTCCTTATCTAAAATCGGGGATGATGATAAATTCACTGATATTAAGAGTTAAATGAGATTCTTGAGGAGTCACGACGGTTCTGACCTATGTAGGTATTATTAGCAGCCATATTGTAGCATAAGAAAATGCCATCTGCTGAAAGAGGGACAATAAGATTATCTTCATGATCATGTAAAAGCTACCAGATATAGGAAGAAGGGACCATAAAATGATAATGTTAGATGATTAAATTTGATCCTTAGATCGGAGTTCATTCTAGGATATCTCCTGCCCGAAAAGAACAGAGACTCATTTCTTTGGACTCGCAGGACACTGAGTAAGAGGAAAGAAAAAGAAAAGAAATGTTTAAGTCACATGTGATTTCTAAGAGTAAAAAACAGATGAAATCAGTAATACATTTTTTAATCCAGTATATCCCAAATATTGTTATTTTAGCATGTAATCAACATAAAATATTTTAATAAGATATTTCACATTCTTTTTTCCTGGTGTTTGAAATTGGGTGCATATTTTACACTTACAGCACATCTCGATTCAGACGGTCCACATTTCAAGTGCCCAGTGGCTGCATGTGGCTACCATACTGGACAGCACGGGTCTAAGGATTTCATTTCTGGCACAGGTCCGAACTCCTAACCTTAATTTTGAGTGTTTTTTTTTAACAAACTGGCCTCTGTTTATCATTCTTCTAGTACTTCCCCAAGGATGATTGTACCCTCAGCACTCAAGACCACTTGCTGTTCCCCTACACACTTTTGTTCAAGCTGTTTCTTTTCACCTGGAATGCTGACTTTGCACCTTCTTTCCTGTACCTAGTAGAAAGGCACACATTCTTTTTTTTTTTTTTTTTGAGACGGAGTTTCGCTCTTGTTGTCCAGGCTGGAGTGAAATGGCCCGATCTTGGCTCACTGCAACCTCCGCCTCCTGGATTGAAGTGATTCTCCTGCCTCAGGCTCCCGAGTAGTTGGGATTACAGGCATGTGCCATCACGCCTGGCTAATTTTGTATTTTTAGTAGAGACGGGGTTTCTCCATATTGGTCAGGCTGGTCTCAAACTCCTGAACTCGGGTGATCTGCCCAACTCAGCCTCCCAAAGTGCTGGGATTACAGGCGTGAGCCACCGCGCCTGGCTGAGAGGCACACATTCTGCTAAGAGCTTTATCCTGACTCCCCTAACCCCAAAAGGGATTTGTCACTCCTTAGCCTTGTACTCATGGCTGGATTAGAGTGAATTTAATTTGAGTTTAATTGTTTTTGAGACTATCTTCCTGGCTAGTGTAGCATCTTATTCATCTTTGTTGTGATCATGGCTTGCACTTAATAAATAATCAGTAGATGTTTGCAGACAGAAAGTAAACCACTTATCAGGTGTATTCAGTCCCTTTTTTTCTTTCTTTCTTTTTTTTTTTTTTTTTTTTTTTTGAGACAGAGCCTTGCTCTGTTGCCAGGCTGGAGTGCAGTGACACGATCTTGGCTCACTGCAACCTCTACCTCCCAGGTTCAAGCAATTCTCCTGCCTCAGCCTCCCAAGTAGCTGGGACTACAGGCAGGGACCATGCCCAGCTAATTTTTGTATTTTTAGTAGAGACGGGGTTTCACCATGTTGGCCAGGCTGGTCTCGAACTCCTTATATCAGGTGATCCATCCACCTAGGCTTCCCAGAGTGCTGCGATTACAGACGTGAGCCACCATGCCCAGCCTTCAGTCCCATTCTTGAACGGGCTTGCTGCTTCCTTTTTGAGGAGAATTGTGTATGTAGTCTTACATGTGTGAGAGCAAACAGCGTATACAGACAAACAAGGAGTTCATCTTACACACACACTAACAAGGAATTCATCTTAAGATGTGCACAGGAAATATCTTGCACCTTTACCCTCTGTGATCTTACATATGGGAGAACTGAGGCACAGAAATAAGTTAGGATGGCCAGCAAACTTGCATCAGTATGAGTACAA
>CAUYLG010077668.1:0-131397 GCA_963573385.1 Cacajao melanocephalus
GCCGAGAAGCGCCGTGCTGGGGCGCCGGCAAAATAGCCGCGCCGGCCAAAAAAGTCGCGCTGGCGACCCGTGTGGCTCCTCCGCCGGGAATCTCCTAGTCTGTGGGCAACAAAAATTCGTCTGAAAGTGCAGCGTCCACTCACTCTCTGCGCTTTCACTGGGAGCTACAATCCTGAGCTGTTGTTAATCGGCCATCTTGGATCTCTCTCTGGAAATACTACTTTACATATAATTATGCAACACATATTGAAAGTCCACATGCATTCACACACACAGCCAAAGGTTTTTCAGCGCCCCGTAGTTCCTGGGTGATCCATCATAGTTGCACAGATTCTTGCTTAAGTTTGATATGATCATGGTATGGTGATCATATGCCATCTTGTAATCTATATCAAAAGCATCTTATGTCAATATTTTCTCTTCCCAGATCCAAAAGTAAAAGGATGAATATTTCTCTACACTACTTCTGCTGTCTCTTAAAATGTGGATACTTCTTCAATGTCTCTAAATGCCTCATTGGTCCAAGGAATTATTTTAAATTATTTAAATGTACTTTTCAGTAGTTCCTGGTTAAGTAAGTTATCACCTTTTTACAGTAAAAAGACCATTGGGTACTTTTGTGTATGGACATTCCAGAGGATATACAAGGGTGTCCCAGATCCAGATGTAGTTTCATATTCCCTAAAACATGCATACTAAAACATATTTATCACCTTCAGACATACAATGGTGGGGAATCATTGAATACCTGGTACAATGCTCAGAAAAAAAAATCAATCCTGCTAAGGTACTGGACAAGTTAAAAATGTCTAAAAATCATACCAGCTTCCAAAAAGCAATTGGATAATAATCCACAAAGTCTGTCATTGTTATTGCATGATCACCTTCATTTTCCAATAAGCTTTCAATTCCTGTCCATACTAAGACTAATAGATGAAACAGTGATTGAATCTGGATTTGGCGAGTGTCATTCTAATCTTAAACAATCTGAAGCTTCTTGGAAAGTAGCTGGCTCTCTGTCTGCAGGAATGATCTTCTGTCCTCCAGTACCTCCTTATCCCAGCTGCCATGAGTATAACAGTTCTGGCCATTGTAACTATTGGACTTTTTGACGTAAGTTGTGAATTTATTAGTCAGCAGGGATTTTGCATACTTTGGGTGCATAAATTTTCCTGTGGTTTAGATTTGTTATTTTTAGATAAATATCCCCTTGAACTGAGATAGCAGATGTATGAAGGCAAGAGTCTGTTGCTGAGATGCAAGACTGCCTTGTCTAATTTGAAGAGGATAGAAAATGTGTATTTTCTGTAGACTGGCTTGACTTCAAAAAGTATCTTTCAGGTCATTTAAAATTTCTTATTTCAAAATTTAGAAATAGTAAGAAAAGATTGCTATGAAACATGTAATATTGAGATTCGAATTGTCTGTGGTCCAGCCTGTTATAACTTACTCAACATGGACAAGACAATCACACTTTAAAAATTTTTCGACTATTATTTTATTTTATTTATTTGTTTTTTTGAGACAAAGTCTCACTCTGTCACCCAGGCTGGAGTGCAATGATGTGATCTTGCCTCACTGCAACCTCCAGGTCTAGGGTTCAAGCGATTCTCCTGCCTCAGCCTCCTGAGTACCTGAGATTACAGGCACCCACCACCATGCCCAACTCATTTTTGTATTTTTAGTAGAGACTGGGTTTCACCATGTTTGTCAGGCTGGTCTCGAACTCCTGACCTCAGGTGATCTACCCCCGTCTCAGCCTCCCAAAGTGCTGGGATTACAAGCATGAGCCACTGCACCTGGCCTCAACTATTATTTTAGATTCAGGGTATACATGTGCAGGTTTGTTATATGGGTATATTGCATAATACTGAGGTTTGGGGTATCAATGATCCCATTACCCAGGCAGTGAGCATATTACCCAGTAGTTTTTCAGCCACATCCCCCTCTTCTCTCTCCCCAGTAGTCCCCAATCTCTGTTGTTCCCATCTTTATGCCTATGTGTGCCCAGAGCTTAACTTCCACATATGAGTGAGAACATGTGGTATTTGGTTTTCTGTCCCTGAATTAATTTGCTTAGGAAAATGGCCTCTAGCTGCATCTGTGTTGCTGCAAAGAACACGATTTCATTCTTTTTAAAGGCTGCATAGCATTTCATGGTGTGTGTATACTACATTTTCTTTGTTCAAGCCACCATTGATGAGCACTCAGGTTGATTCCATGTCTTTGCTAGACAATCACACTTTTGACATCAAGAATGAGTGACTTGAGATGAGAACCTCCACTGCAGAATTCTGGAAGTTATTTGTATTTACTCATGTTGTGGGAAGATGCTACTTCTCATCTCCCAAGTAAGGCAAACTTTGACAAGGATTCTTCTAAGGAGGCAAAACTTTTCAGGCTTGTTCAGCTGAGATCAATTACTGTAGTCCCTGAAGTGGGAGGATGCAGCTCCTTCCAACTCATGACAGACATCTTCATCTGTTAAACAGGTAGAATCAGAACCCTGGGCTCCCACTTAGACACTGAGGTATATGTGGTGGATTTTGAGCACCATTTGCTGGTTTTCTCTGCAGCTGTATTTCCATTAGTGGATGGAATATTCCTTAGAACATCTAGGTTATGTACTAATAGGGTATCTAAATTAAATGAAGGCAATGAATGGTTCATGTATGCTGAGAGTCTTGCCTAAATGGGCAAATAGATGAGAAGTCCAGAGAAGCTCAGAGGCTCTTCCTTGGCCTATCTTCACTTTTTGTATGACTTTTAGATTTAGTAAGTCTCAATGGTCTAGGATAACTAGGACTTAGTCTAGATCTTCCACATGTCTTGACCAATGTTGGACTTTTCTTCTTGGTTAACCTATCATCCCATGTCTAGTGTAATTTAATGCTTGGTTTGCCACTTGTCAAAGGACTACTCATGTAATTCATCTTCATTACAATTTATTCAGCTAAATCACTCTCAGCAGACGGTGTTGAAATGCTTTGCTATCACCTTCATCCTCCTCTTATTATTTTACGTGTTGTTCAGTCTCAGCAACCAAAAGAGAGATGAATAAAATCCTTTTGCAGCATCAGTTTTGTTTTTCAAAAGATTTCACTGAAAGCTGCTGTTGATATGTTAAAGCCTGTGGGAATTTTTCTGTACAAAATCTCATTTATAGAATTATCAAATTTACAGAATAAAATTACTTCCTTTAACACTTCATTCACATTTTCCCCCTGCCTGGAATACCTATTGTCATCTGCCTGGTAAACTCCTGCTTAAAGAACCATTTAACTATTATCTCCCAGCAAGCCCTTTAAAGAAATTCCCTTTCCTCTACTCAGCTCTTCTTTTTGTTTGAGACAGATTCTTACTCTGTCACCTAGACTGGAGTGCAGTGGCACCATCTTGGCTCACTGGCTCACTACAACCTCCGCCTCCCGGGTTCAAGCGATTCTTTTGCCTTGGTCTCCCGAGTAGCTGGGATTACAAGCGCCAACCACCACACCTGGCTAATTTTTGTATTTTTAGTAGAGACAGGATTTCACTGTGCTGATGAGACTGGTCTTGAACTCCTGACCTCAGGTGATCCGCCTGACTCAGCCTCCCAAAATGCTGGGATTATGGGCGTGAGCCACTGCGCCTGACTGTACTCAGCTCTTCTCTACTATTATAGAACCTCTGCTTTAGGAAGCCTTCTTTCCTCTGTGTTTTAGCACATTTTGTACATATCATTTTATGGTACATATAATGTTATATCACAGTTGATTATCCCACAGCCCAGATTCAGTACTTCTAGGGACTATGTCTTATTCTCTCTGTCATTATAACCTAGCTCAGAATCTGGTGTACTTAGCATCTACTCACAGATGTATGCTGAATGAGCACATGATTGTGCAGCACAGGGCTTTTCCGTTCTGAGCATGAACTGTGATTGTTTTACCCTGTGACTGTCTCCAGGTGTCTATTTGCATGAGTGCATGATAAGCCTTACAGGAAAAAGACCAGACCAAAGTCAGGTGTGGAAGACGAGGAAGACAGTAAGATGTCTATTCCCCAAGACTTAGGCTTGATCCCTTTTTAGAAGAGAGGCGTTGGCCAAAAATGAAAGAGCTGTTTCCTTGAAGATTTTATAGGACTCTGAGCCTGTCAGTGCTATCCTGGAACCCAGAAAGCATTGTCCCAGACCAGGGGAGAAGGGTGCCATTCATGTCTCCACCATAACTGTCTGGTTCTGGGAGTGCAGAGATGACTTGAAAAAACTGCATGACAGTTTGTACCTTGAGGTACCAAAACACTGCTTTGCAAACTCCCAGAGACAATTCTCTCGGAAGAAGAAATCTCATGGATTGCTGCAACGCCAAAATTAATGGCAATGACAAAGGCCAGGCTCTCTTGAAAGTGATCTGCAGGCAGCTAACATTTAAAACAAGGCCAGCCAGGAGGCTAAGTCTGCAGTGAGCTATGATCTTGCCATTGCACTCTAGCCTGTGTGACAGAGCAAGACCTTGTCTCTTAAAAAAAAACAAAAACAAAACAGGCTGGGCGCAGTAGCTAACGCCTGTAATCCTAGCACTTTGGGAGGCCGAGGGCAGGCGGATCACCTGAGATCAGGAATTTGAGACCAGCCTGGCCAACATGGTAAAACCCCATCTCTACTAAAAATACAAAAATTAGCTGGGCATGTGGTGGGCGCCTGTAATCCCAGCTACTCAGGAGGCTGAGACAGGAGAATCGCTTGAACCTGGGAGGCGGAGGCTGCAGTGAGCTAAGATGATGCCACTGCACTCCAGCCTGGGTGACAGAGTGAGACTCCAGCTCAAAACAAAACAAAACAAAACAAAAATTTTTAACTTAAAAAGTCAAAAATTTTTAAAAATTGAAAAGAGACCAGAAGAGAGGACTGTGAGCACACAGGGCCCCTCAGAAAACTCCCAGCACAGATGAAAAGACTTGGGGACAGAGGTTAATGACCAGCCCTCTACAGATGGGGCCACCCCGCCAGCACCATGGGGTTTAAAGAGAACATAACTTAATTTGTACTGTCTGGTAGGGCCAAGGAAAGCTTGGGTTATAAATGAATAACAGTTTTATCATTTTGAAGAGGGGATATACATAAGGTGCTAAAAATCACATGCTATTAGAATTATGGTTTGATTAAGTGCCTCTATAGACATGTCAAAACATTGACTAGGTGGCTCAGGGTAGGAGAAAGTTTCCCATTTCCTGAGTTTACCACCATGGAATCAATCATTTGAGTGGGCACTGAACATGGAGTGTTCACCTTGAAAGATGAAAGTCCACAAGAGAAATGTGTTTGACAGGAGGTGGAGGAAAGGGCGGCTGTCTGGCTGCCAGAAACTTCAAAAGGGATTTTACCTTGGTGATTTCACCACAGTCCAGGGGCTGGCCCTTAGTTTTTCAGGTTCACAAACTGAGAAAATTGGTTTTGTCAGCACACGGAGGCAGGATCAGTTTATCGGGCCCTCAGTCATATTCGCCAAGTTCACAAGAGACGGGTGTGTAAATCAAAATGCCATTTTATTAATTTACAATGACAAGCAAAAGCAGCCAAGAGATCAGACACACATTCTGTTTTAAGCACATTCTCTCCCTGCAGTGCAATCTAGGTGGGAAGTCAAATGATCATCAGAAGACAGCCTGGAGAAGCTGGAATCAGAGTGAGAAGAGGGAGCTGGCAGCCCAATTGGAAAGTTAAATGAAGCCAATACTTCACTCTCCACCAAAAGGATACATCTAGTGGGGATGAGACAGATAGGATTTTTGGGACAGGTCACCTACTCCCTCACAGACCTGGGCGTGCACGCCTCCCTCTTCCTCCTGGACACTTGTCCTGTGTTGGCCACACCTCTTGTGCTAGACATGTTCTTTGTTCTGCAGTGTCAATTCCATTGATTAGGTTACAGCCCAGTTCTTGATCTCCTTTGAGCTTCCCTTCAGCTCGCCTACCAAGTGAAGCCAGGAAATGGACAACTGTCCCAGAGTGGCCCTTTGGGGTCAGCAGTGGCTATCATGTTCTGCTGAAGTGAGGAAACCTTATGTAATCATGTGTGATCTGTGTGAAAACCAAACAACCTCCCCACCCCAACCCATGCTTTGCCTGTCAATCTTCAGGGCAGGTCCAGTGGCACAGGGGCTAATGAATTGATAATGATGGGTGATCAATACCTTTATCTCAGAACAGGGGCTGCTTCTTCTCTGTAAACCATTTGCTACCTTAATTGAACCCAGAGTAAGCTGCGGTTGGAAGCTGAACTGATGAGAGCACTGCTCAAGTCCTAGAATTACAGGCTCATTTTCTGCATTGGCACTCAGACATGGTATCTGAAATGCTCAGGATATTAGCTGATGTCTTTGTGAAACAGAAAAAATTTCCTAAAGATAACGGCCTTGGTTTGGTTTGTGGGGAAAGAAGCCTTCCCTACCTTCATAGCTTTCAGTGCTGCCCGTTTGTTCGAATGTGGTCTGACTTCCCCAGCTTAGCCCTTCCTTAGACACCTCCTTCACCAACAGGATGGCCATACCAGCCTCTGCTGGCCTTAAATTTTATGAATAGACAGCAATACAGAGAGCTTGTCATGTGCTAGCCTCTCTTTGCAGCACTTTATATATAAATTCCTTTAACTTTCACAATAATCCTATGCTGTTTGGCACTATGATTGCCTTCATATTACAGATGAGGAAAGGAGACATGGAAATTAAGAAACCTGCCCAAGGTCACTAGCTAATAAGTAGCAGGGCCAGAATCTAACCTGTCAGCCCACCTTCCTGTCCACAGTGGTAAACAGAGCTAAAAGGTTTCTGTATATGTATTCAGCTCTCCCCGTATTAAAATTTTAGCTGGTGATGCTAAAGTTGCCATCTGGGTTTCCAGGAATCTGGTTAAAAAATGGGGTATATTGCCAACATATATTTGCTTCTGCTGTTTGTCCATTCTTGCATAAATCATTAATTTCCTTGGAAGTTAGTTTGTCTAAACTGAGGGGATTAGACAATAGAATGTCTAAGCTCCCTTCTAGTTTTTACTGTCTGAGTTTACTACCATGGTCACCACCACCACCACTACTACTTTGTATTTGCATGAAGTTTAATAATGTACATAATAATGGAGTTTAACATTTTACATAATAGGCTAGGCGTGGTGGCTCACGCCTGTAATCCCAACACTTTGGGAGGCCAAGGTAGTTGGATTATGAGGTCTAGAGATCAAGACCATCCTGACCAACATGGTGAGACTCCGTCTCTACTAAAAATACAAATATTAGCTGGGCATGGTGGCGCAGGCCTGTAATCCCAGCTACTCAGGAGGCTAGGCAGGAGAATCACTTGAACCCAGGAGGCGAAGGTTGCAGTGAACCAAGATCACACCACTGTACTCCAGCCTGGGTGATAGAGCGAGACTCCATCTCAAAAAAAAAAATGTACATAATAATGTACATACCTACATTTAATTTTTATCATTAAAATGGTCACTGAGCTAAAAAGTAATTTTTGTTTACCTTTTCCAGAGGTGTCTGGTATAGTGCTGTGTGTAGTATGTACTGTTCACTTGCTCACTAACTAACTTGAACTGATTCTCGTTATCATACTATAAGATGGGTAGAAAACATTATTATCTTCGTTGTACAGATGAACAAACTAATGATTAGGGCGGTTTAATAACTGACCTAAAATCATAGAGTTTCTTTTATGCTCTCCTTTGTTTCCATTCATCCATCCCTCGGTGGTGTGGTAAATGTACCTGTCCTCCTACAGAAACAAATTCTCAAGCAATAAACAATAGTACAGAGTTTATTTGCTAGGCAGCTGTCTGCCAGAGAAACAAGAAGATTATGCCTGGCATAATGGGTAACTTTTCTAGCTACTCATTTAACAGAACAAATTGTCCTAAGGTGGTTTTTGTGGAGCTATGAAGCAACTGAATGCTGTGGGTACATGCCATTTTCAAATTGCATAATTGGTAGCTAAAGATGAACTATCGATTGCATTTTGTTTACTGAATTAGAAATTTACCGTGTCCAACAATGATTCATGCAAGATCGCCCAGGAGCTTTGTGCAATAATAAGGTAGCTCAAGTGACTCAGACTTCAACATCTTACAGTGTGTGTATGTGCCTCCTTTTTTGTTATGGCATAAAGTAGTCCACACTTCTGCAAACCACAAATCTAATAGAGATGAAAACAGCAAGTTAAAAATTGGATCCGTATTTTGAGTAAGTAGGGTTTTATATAGATTCATTAATGACGTCTGGCACCAAAGTTTTTCCAAAGAGAAAGGACAAGAGCACTAATGATCTTAAGATCATCCTGAAGTTTAATTCTCTGCGGTTTTATTCTCTGAGAACTATTTAACTCTTCCAAGCTTCACATTCCTCAGACTTTCAGAGAAATGTTGGCCTCAGATGAGATGATCCTCTGGGAAAACAGAACTCCATAAATACATCAAGTCTAATTATCAGCATGAAAAACCCTTTTTGAGGATGCCTGGGGGTAGTCAGGATCAGAATACAGGAGGAAAGGAAAGGGCTGAAAGAGATGAGAATTGAAAAAGAGTCATGTTAGCTGGAATGTGGCCCATGGCCCATCCAGAGGAAAAGAGTAGACATTTCTGTTTGGCTATTGGTTATCTGTGTGCTTGCTCTTCTTCCTCATGAAATGGCTGGACTTCTCTGCAACTGCTGTGCTTTTTCAAAAGTGCCTTTGTGGGGCAAGAAATAAATATCTAGACATAGTTCTAGTGGGATATTCTTTATCCCATTCACTCACAGAAGTTCCTATGCTCAGCTAATAGATTGTGAGCCACTTGAAGGCAGGAACATTTTGACATCTCTAGCCCCTTTTTTCTCTGAATTCCTTGTTACTCTCCACAATCAGGTTCACATTGTTTCTTGAAGGAATCTTCAGTGGAGTTCTACATAATTTTTTAATTAGAAAATAAGGTGTCGGCTGGGCCCAGTGGCTCACACCTGTAATCCCAGCACTTTGGGAGGCTGAGGCAGGCAGATCACGATGTCAACAGATTGAGACCATCCTGGCCAACATGGTGAAACCCCATCTCTACTAAAAAATACAAAAATTAGCTGGGCGTGGTGGCGCATGCCTGTAGTCCCAGCTACTGGGGAGACTGAGGCAGGAGAATCACTTAAACCCAGGAGGTGGAGGTTGCAGTGAGCTGAGATCGAGCCACTGCACTCCAACCTGGCGACAGAGTGAGACTCCGTTTCAAAAAAAGCAACAACAAACAACAACAACAACAACAACAACAAAAATTAAGGTGTGAGTCAGGTGCAGGTGCAGTGGCCCATGCCTGTAATCGCAGTACTTTGGGAGGCTGAGGAGGCAGGACGGCTTGAGCCAGGAGTTTGAGATCAGCCTGGGCAACACAGGGAGACCCCATCTCTACAAAATAAAAAATTAGTGGGCATGGTGGCCTGCATCTATAATCCCAGCTGCTCCAGAGGCTGAGATGGAAGGATCACTTGAGCCTGGAGGTGGAAGCTGCAGTGAGCCATGATTGCACCACTGCACTCCAGCCTGGTTAAAAGAGTGAAACCCCATCTCACAGAAAAGAAAAAAAGAAGAAAGAATATAATGTAATAATGTGTCTTCCATAAATAAGATAACATTTCAGTTCAGATGTTCAAGAGCTGCTGAAGGGTAATAAAACTAGGTATTTTATAGCTTTTACTGCTATTATAGGTTAGTTTTTCCCTTCACATTGTATCTGCTAATTAGTTATTTCTTATAGGAATGCTTATTTATTTATTATTTTTGAGACAGGGTCTCACTCTATCACCCAGGCTACATTGCAGTGTTGTGATCACTGCTCACTGCAGCCTCAACCTCCTGGGCTCAAGTGATTCTTCCACTTCAGCCTCCCAAGTAGCTGGGACTATAGGTATGTGCCACCATGCCGAGCCCCAGCTACTTTTTGTATTTCTAGTAGAGACAGGGTTTGCCATATTGCCCAGCCTGGTCTTGAACTTCTGAGCTCAAGCAATCTGTCTGCCTTAGCCTCCCAAAGTGCTGGGATTACAAGTATGAAACACCAAGCCCGGCCTCTTATAGGAATACTTACTGCATTGATTAGGGATTGCTGGAAAAATGCCTTACAACAAACCACCCCAAAGCATAGTGGAATACAACAACAATCTTGGATTCTCATGGTCTGTGGTCAAATGGAGGTGGCCCACAGAGGCTGGACTCAGTCCAGTGGCTCTGCTTTAAGCTTCAGGCCCGTCTGGCTGAGGAGGTTCCTGCTCCTTGTGTCTTCATCCTTGGGCTTGGGCTGAAGATCAACAGTTCCCCCAGGGGAGTGCTTTTCCTGGTGATGGCACAAGTACAAGAGGCCAAGCAGAAAAATCAAGTGTCTTTCGGAGCCTGTTGGGGGTTGAACTGTGTGCCACAAAAAGATATGTTGAAGTCCTAATCCCTGCCCACCTCCTACCTGTGACTATGACCTAATTTGGAATAGGGTCTTTGCAGATGTAATTAAGTTAGGGTGAGGTCATATTAGGGGTGAGCCTGAATCCAATGACTGGTGTCCTTATAAAACAAAGGAAATTTGGACACAGACACCTAGGGAGAATGTCATGGGACAGTGAAAGCAGAGATTACAGATACACTGACACAACCAAGATGCACCAAGTATTGCCTGCAACCACCAAAACCCAGGAGACGAATGTGGAACAGAGCCTCTCCCTGAGCCTGCAAGAAGAAACCAACCCTGCTAAAGGCTTTATTTTGGATTTCTGGTCTCCAGAACCACCATGAGAGAATACATTTCTGGTTTTTGTTTGTTTTGTTTTGTTTTGTTTTTGAGATGGAGTTTCACTCTTTTTGCGCAGGCTGGAGTGCAATGGCACAATCTTGGCTCACTGCAGCCTTCGACTCCTGGGTTCAGGAAGTCGTCCTGCCTCAGCCTCCCCAGCGGCTGGAATTGCAGGCACCCACCACCATGCTCAGCTAATTTTTTTGTGTGTGTGTATTTTTAGTAGAGTCAGGGTTTCACCATATTGGCCAGGCTGGTCTCGAACTCCTGACCTCAGATGGTCCACTCACCTCAGCCTCCTGAAGTGCAGGGATTACAGGCATGAGCTACTATGCCTGGCCCATTTCTGTTTTAGGCCACTAAATGTGTAGCAATTTGTGATGGCAGTCCTGGGAAACTAACACAGGATCTAAGTCATCACTCTGCCCACATTCCCTGGCCCAAGCGGGTCACATGGCTAAGTCCAAAATCAAGGTGCAGAAAGAACATGCTGAAGAAAATATTTTAAAATAAAAAATAAAGAACATGTTGAACTATTATAAGGAACATGGACATAGGGAGGGGCGGGAAACTGGAGATAGTTCTTTGATCCACCATGCAAAAAATTCAGATTTGTGTTCTGCAGCATCTTTTTTTTTTTTTTTTTTTTTTTTTTTTTGAGATGGAGTCTTGCTCTGCCACCAGGCTGGAGTGCAGTGGCACAATCTCGGCTCACTGCAACCTCCGTCTCCTGGATTCAAGCAATTCTTCTGCCTCAGCCTTCTGCCTCAGCCTCCTGAGTAGCTGGGACTACAGGCACGTGCCACCACGCCTGGCTAATTTTTTTGTATTTTTAGTAGAGACAGGGTTTCACCATGTTGGCCGGGATGGTCTCCATCTCTTGACCTCGTGATCTGCCTGCCTTAGCCTCCCAAAGTGCTGAGATTACAGGCGTAAGCCACCGCGCCTGGCCCTCTGAAGCATCTTTAGATTGGACAGTAGAATCTAATGGCTAATAAAATGGGTCTTATATTAAGAGAGAGTTCTTCTAACACTTCCCAGCTCCATCATCTCAAGCAGATTATTTCATCTTCAAGCATCAATTTCTTTATTTGTAAAATTAAAAAAAAACATATCTATCTTACAGGGCTCTTATTAATATTGATATAGGAGTTAAAAAGGAATTGTTTGGCAGATAGTGAGGGTAAGGAAGTCCTCAGTAAGGTTTTCCTATTAAGGAAAAGCAGCCTCCAAATCATTTTCTTTTCTAACTAAGAGCAGCCTGTAAAATCAAGCTACAGACATAGACAAGCAAGCTCAAAGCTTACATGGGTGAATGCTGGCAGCTGTGCCACTAGGAAGAGGCTGTCTGGGACTAGGCATGTTCAAAATGGTGGCTCCACCTTCCCTTCTCCTTTCCAGCCATGGGAACAGTAAGGAGCAGACAACATAGCCCTAGCCAGGCAAAGATCTTGTTGGCATAATAAGATTAGGGTGGGGTGGCCAGATTCCTCTTGTGCTGTGTAAACGTCACATTTGGTCCAACCAATCTGTGGGCCCTATGTAAATCAGACACTGCCTCCTCAAGCCTGTCTATAAAATCCAGTGCACTCCTCTACGGGCCAGAGGTCCCACTCAGATGCCCCTGTTCAAAAGAAGAGAGAATTCTTCTCTTTTCTCTATCTTTTGCCTATTAAACCTCCTCTCCTAAACCTACTTCTTGTGTCTGCATCCTTGATTCCCTTGGTGTGAGATGATGAACCCCAGGTATTTATCCCAGACAATGATGCCACTTCAATATTACATGAATTGATATTTGCGGAGTGTTTGTTTCAGTTGTGAACATATAGTAGGGGCCAATAAATGCTACCTGTTACCATTATTATTGCTACATTAATACAGCAGCAAAGCACTTGGAAATACAGGTAGTATTTTTCTCCTGGGACTTTAGAGGTGAGAGAAAGACTGGCTATGCCAAAGGGAATATTTAAATGTTGATTTACGAAGCACAGTTTAAGATATATGAATGATCCATTGGGTGGGTCTGGCTTGCATCTCATGAAGAAAAGGAAGAGCTTATTTGCCTGGAGAGTACCTAGTTAGTTTCAGAGGTCTTTAAACTGAATATAAAGGAGAGTGAGATAAAGTTCCCAACTACAGACGAATCAGGATGGGGGTTTTTTAGAAAATTCACATGGGAAGACATTGAGGGAGGAAGGTGGCATGGCTGAAACAAGACTTGAAGGTTTGCCATGTAAGTGCCAACATGTAGAGCCTTGAAATTAAGTGGTTATAACATTAAAATATAATCTCAGGAACTGATTGCCTCAACCTATAAGATGGAACTCAGGCCAGGCGTAGTGGTTCACGCCTGTAATCCCAGCACTTTGAGGGGGCCGAGGCAGATGGATCACGAGGTCAAGAGATCGAGACCATCCTGGCCAACATGGTGAAACCTGTCCCTGCTAAAAATACAAAAATTAGCTGGGCGTGGTGGCGTGTGCCTGTAGTCCCAGCTACTCAGTACAAACTCCATAAGGTTGCTGCAAAGATTAAATGTGATGAAGTATGAAGTCCTCCCCATTCCACCACACATTTCCTCTATTATCTTTATTTTCCTGGCATCTGCTAAAAGCAGACATTGCCCCTATGTTTCATCTAATTATGAAACATACAGAAAACTCCAGTAGTAACATGGCCTGAGTTTCTTTTCTTTGACCTCTGCCCACAGGTTCTCCCAAATTCCCTTGGACTTGCAGCTCACCCAGCAGTAAACATATCTCCCTTTCACAAGTTGGCTTCTCCTAAAAGGGTATATTCATCTCATCCCCATACTAAAATCCTGAGTTCCATTTTTTTTTTTCTTTTTTTGAGATAGAGTCTTGCTTTGTCACCAGGCTGGAGTCTAATGGTGGTGATCCCGGCTCACTGCAGCCTCCACCTTCTAGGTTCAATTGATCCTCCTGCCTCAGCGTCTTGAGTAGCCAGGACTACAGGTGCACAACACCAAGCCTACCTAATTTTTGTATTTTAGTAGAGACGGGATTTCACCATGTTGGCCAGGCTAGTCTTGAACTCTTGGGTTCAAGTAATCCACCCACCTTACCTCCCAAAGTGCTGGGATTACAGGCATGAGTCACTGTGCCTGGCCTCACCTTTCTTTATATTCAGCTCCCACTGTCTGAAAGCGAATAGATCACTTCTATCTTTATGGGAAATTTTTGCAAGAAGGTGACCCTGAGACTGAAGTGGATGGTGATCAGAGCCAGCTGCTTGGTGCTGAAGGGCCAAGAAACCTGGGCTTAAGTGGCCCGCGATACAGAATTAGGACATGAGCCAGAAGGTACATAAACAATCTATGCTTTTACCAATTTGCAAGCAAAGTCACACCTTTGTTCAAGGAATGATAACTGCCCTCTTATTATGTACGTGTACTGACTTCTTTTCTTGAACCAATTATGCAATTTTGCACCTTTGAACCTTTGAAGAGGCTGTTTCACTGCTTGGAATATCATTTCATCTCTGCTCCACCTGGTAGACTTCTACTCTTCCTTCAAGGGTCAGCCCAAGTGGCATCCTTCTTTTGAAATTTTTTCTGTCTCCCTGACCAGCTGTGAGCTCTTTGAGGCCAAGATAATGGCTTCCTAACCTGGTCTGGGCACTTTAACCTAACACAGGACTTGACACAAGGTAAGTATCAGTGCATGTTGAATTGCTGTACCCACAAATGTAAGTCCATATGTGACTCACTAAAAAATGATCAAAATGTAGGCCGGGCACGGTGGCTCACACCTGTAATCCCAGCATATTGGGAGGCTGAGCCAGGAGTCTGAGACCAGCCTGATCAACCTGGTGAAACCCTGTCTCTACTAAAAATACAAAAAACATTAGCTGGGTGTGGTGACATGCGCCTGTAATCCCAGCTAGTCAGAAGGCTGAGGCAGGAGAATTGCTTGAACCCAGGAGGCGAAGGTTGCAGTGAGCTGAGATTGCACCACTGAACTCCAGCCTGGGTGACAGAGCAAGACTCCATCTCAAAAAAAAAAAAAAGAAAAGAAAAGAAAAGAAAATGATCAAAATGTAATAAACAGAACACTGAACTGTTTGTCTAGTGATTTAGAAGAATGCTGTTGTTTATCCTAATTGAAAAGCAAAAGTTAAAGATGCATGCAACCAATTTTCTTTTGAAGGAAAATTTGTCTTGCTGCTTTATGCAACTAAGTAAAATATGCTCATAAAACAATCTGTTCTGAGAATGGCAAATGTTTCAGGGAAATTTCAGGGGAATGAGTTCTCTGTGCTAACTTTCTTTAAAGATGACTGGAAAGACAAAATATGATAGAGATGAGGGGAATGGCTCCAAATATTACAGAGGAAAGCAGAATAGCTGAGCAGGAATTTGTCATTAAGAAAGATTTATGCAAATCTCAAGAGCACCTTGAAAGTTAATCTTAAAAATATCCCTTTAGTCTGAGCAGATTATACTTAAGAAAATCGTTTTGGCTAAATCTGTGGAAAAATAAATTTTATTACATCATTTAAAGGAAAATAATATATACTTGTAATAGTGGTTTAGGATTTATTGTTTTACGTAAAGTCCTGCCCCAAATGTTTTTCATTGATATATCCTGCCTACATGTTTTCTAGGTTATTTGTGAAAGTTCTTATTTCAGCTAAATTATGTTAGTTATAATAAATCAGTCAAAATTATTTCTCAAACAAAATGTTATTTTTTTAGGAAAAACACCTGTTCTTTTTGGAAGATGAGCCAATTAAAGGTTGGGTTGTCAGTCAGACTTCAAGGCTAGGAAATGGTGAGATCTAAATATACAGTTGCTTAGGCAGGTATAGAACAAAAGCATTTATCAAAAATAAATCTCATTACTTGATTCAGACCCTTGCTCTAATCAACTAAGAAGAAAATAAATCACCACATCTGGAAACGTGAGTTTCACGTATTTATCTATCTCATACTCCCTGCACAGGGTATAAAAAGAGTGAACAATAACTCTCTTTTCTTGTTTTTTGTTTGTTTGTTTGTGAGATGGAGTCTGTGTCGCCCAGGCGAGAGTCACTGGCTCAATTTTGACTCACTGCAACCTCTGCCCCTGGGATTCAAGTAATTCTCCTGCCTCAGCCTCCCAAGTAGCTGGGACTACAGGCACGTGCCACCACACCCAGCTAATTCTTGTATTTTCAGTAGAGTTGGGGTTTCACCATGTTGGCCAGAATGGTCTTAATCTCTTGACCTTATGATCCACCTGCCTCAGCCTCCCAAAGTGTTGGGATTACAGGCGTGAGCCTCCATGCCCAGCCAATGAACAATAACTTTCAAGTCCACACCAGACATCTGGTGGCAATGTGGCCTCCTCCTAAGCTTAGGTGGCTCTGTGCTATTGTCTCTTCTCTTTGTGAGGACTTTCTATGTAGACCTTAGAGATTAAAATAGACTAGAGTCAAATGTAAGAATTGAAAGGATTTTAAAAGATTATTTACAAGAGCTGCCATGTATTGAGTGCTTACTATGTTCTAGTCACTGGAAAGCATCTCATGTGGATTATCTCATTTAGATCTCAGAACAACTCTATAAAGTCAATATTATCAGCTCCAGGCTTACAGATAAGGAAAGTAAGGCTAAATAAGTAAACAGACTAAAGTCTTAGAGCTGTGGTAGTGTTGCAGTTTTCACATTTCTGTTTGGCGAGCGGGAGGGAGTGATACAAGTCTTTCACTCCCACTGCCCACAGCTCTGGGTTCTTGTCCATGTCCAAGAAGAAGGCATGTGGACACCAGAGGGTGAGTAAGACAGAGTTGGATTTATTAAGGGACAGAAAAGCTCAAGCACAGAGAGGGGACCTGAAAGACGGTTGCCAGCTGTAAGGCTGAGTCTAGGGTTTTTATGGACTGGAAGAGGGAGGTGTGTGCTGACTGGTCTGCAGGCTACCTTGGAGAAAGTGCCACACCGAAAGAGGTATGACAGTGTAAAGAACCAATTGAAGACAGAGGTGAAGGCTTGGCCTAGGACTTTGACCCAGAACCAATCAGGGGCTGAAGTGAAAGCTTGGCCTAGGACCAATCAGAGCTGAAGTGAGAGCTTGGCCCCAGACCTTGGCCCAGGACGGATCAGGGGCTGAAGGGAAAGCTTGGCTGGAGACTTTGGACCCAGACCAATCAGGGGCTGAAGTGATGATTCACCCTATGTAAATGAAGACAGCCCATGGCCAATAGCAGAAAGGTAGGCATATGTATAATAGGTAAAAAGTAAGAGCTGAAAAGGAGTGGAATTTGGTCATTTGGTATCACAGAGTAGGCATTTTCATTCAAGGATACAGGCTCTTTCTTATCTAGGGCCTGCAGTTTAATTTCCACGATGCTCTTTGCTTGAAGGAGTTTTAGCAAGGACCCATCCTAATTGTGTGCCTGACTGGTTTCTTCCTTCCTCCCCTCTCAGTAGAGCTGGAATTAGGACCCAGGTTGGGCCCTGGAGTTCTTCTTGAATGTGAACATTACGTTATTACATGCTACTTCTTATTCGAATTGCTCTTGCAAAAATCCCACTAGGCAATCTAGGCCACATTTTAATACCTTCATGACATTAGCAACTCTGTAAGATCAGAGATGGTGTTTTTTTTTTTTTTTGCCCTGACAACTATCTTCAAGGTACTGCACACAGCCTTGCTAGCTGTTCATTACTTGTGACTGCTTGTATTTGTTATTTTTATTATATATTTTTGAGACTGGGTCTCACTCTGTCATCGAGGTTGTAATGCAGTGGTGTGATCTGATCATAGCTCACTGCAGACCCCACCTCCCAGGCTCAAGCAATCCTCCTGCCTCAGCCTCCCAAATAGCCAGGACTATAGGCATGCACTGCCATGCCTGGCTAATATTACCTTTTTTTTAGAGATGAGGGTCCTTCTGTGTTTCCCGGGCTGGTCTCAAACTCCTGGCCTCAAGTGATCCTCCCACCTGGGCCTCTGTAATTCTGTTGAGATTATAAGCATGAACAACCATGCCCAGCCAGGCACAAGCACATTTGTTAAATGAACAAACTCTCTTAATAGGACTTGGGTATATCAAACTTTGATGTGTATGGAACTTGAGTGAATTCATTTTACTATATTAGTCTTCTGATCCATTAAGAAGCATGGCTTTTAACAGATGGGAAACACTGAAGCCTAAAAGGATTGAAGGAGCTGACCAAACTTGTATAGCAGCCAGAGGCTTTTACCAAATCACTTCTCTCTCAGGACTATGCTTGATGCCAAAAAAATGTCTGTCTCCTTGGTCTCTGATTTTCTATCTCTCCAACCCTTTTTCCCTTTCTACCTCCTACTTCATCTTTCTCCCCTGGAAGACAGAGAGGCAGGGACTGTACCATTTTGCATACCTTAACTATCTCTAAATCCCTAGAACGTAGGCAGCTTTTTTTAATTTTATTTTTTTGAGACAGAGTCAAGCTTTGTCACCCAGGCTGGAGTGCAGTGGCATGATCTCAGTTCACTGCAACCTCCGGCTCCTTCAAGCGATTCTCCTGCCTCAGCCTCCTGAGTAGCTGGGACTACATCTATGCCACCCCACACTCAGCTAATTTTTGTATTTTTAGTAGGGACAGGGTTTCACCATGTTGGCCAGGCTGGTCTTGAACTCCTGACCTCAAGTGATCCGCCCACCTCAGCCTCTCAAAGTGCTGGGATTACAGGCATGAGCCACGATGGTCCCTAGGAGGCTTTTAAAAATACTTGTTAAGTCAATGAATGTGTCAATAACTTAAACATAAGCCATACTTTTGTGAAACAACATGGAGAAGGTGCAGAAAGAAAAAATTGCCTGATGTAATTTAATGACCTCCTGAAGTCTGTAGTTAGTTACGTATGTATGTATGTATTTGAGACCAGTCTCACTCTGTCACCCAGTCTGGAGTGCAATGGCACGATCTTGGCTCACTGCAACGTCTGCCTCCTGGGTTCAAGAAATTCTCCTGCCCCAGCCTCCCAAGTAGTGGGGACTACAGGCGCAAACCACCACACCCAGCTAATTTTTGTATTTTTAGTAGAGACAGAATTCCACCATGTTGGTCAGGCTGGTCCCGAACTCCTGACCTCATGATCTGCCTGCTCGGCCTCCCAAAGTGCTGGGATTACAGTCATGAGCCACTGTCCCCGGCCTGTAGTTATTTATTTATTTATAGATGGAGTCTTGCTCTGTCACCCAGGCTGGAGCGCAGTGGTGTGATCTCAGCTCACCGCAACCTCCGCCTCCTGGATTTCAGCGATTCTCCTGCCTCAGCCTCCCAAGTAGCTGGGACTATGGTGTACACCACCATGCCCAGCTTTTTTTTTTTTTTTTTTTGAGACAGAGTCTCACTCTGTCACCAGGCACTAGGCTGGAGTGCAGTGGCACAATCTCGGCTCACTGCAACCTCTGCCTCCCGGGTTCAAGCAATTCTCCTGTCTCAGCCTCCCAAGTAGCTGGGACTACAGGCGCATGCCACCACGCCCAGCTAATTTTTGTATTTTTAGTAGAGATGGGGTTTCACCATGTTGGCCAGGATGGTCTCCATCTCTTGACCTCATGATCTGCCCGCCTTGGCCTCACAAAGTGCTTACTTATTTTTTAATCACTGAGAAATTGTACCTGTGTTAGCTTATTTGCTTCCTCATCTCATTAATTAGTACAGCTGAGTGTAACGTTCAGTACTCTGATCTTATATTAGCCTTCCAGAGAACTTCCGAAGCAATCAGGACCAGTGCACAGATGGAGTGGGACTATGTTGAATTCCACCTTTTCTGAAAGCCACTGACAGTCCTCCACACGTGGCTGTTTGTGTTCTGGGGCATAAAGAAACAGATTTTTTTTTCCCCTACAAATCACAAAGCTTCCATTTTGTAAAAATGCAGGTCATGTACAATAGCAGGTGCAGAATTGCTCATGGAATTCCAGCTCTAAGGACCATATTGCGGCTCTTTTATGCTTATAAATGTGCTTCCTTGCTCTTTAGGAAGATTTCAAGAATAAGTTTGGGAAATATTAAAAGGCTAGCACCTTGTGCACATCTGTAATTGGGCTAATTTGTGGGCTTTCTTTGGATGAGCTTCTTCTTGTTTTGGGAACAAGGCGGTTAAGGTACCTCTAGTGATTCCTGCCAAGTTTTGTCTGAAAAAAAGTATTTTTGCAGGCAGCATTAGACATCTGCTGTGAGCTAGCAATGCCAACATTAGTGGTAGGAATGAAGAAAGCTTCTCAATACTTCAAAGGAACTCAAGAAAATCTTGGTGTCACCTGACCTCACAAGAATCAATAGGGAGAGACATTTCAGAGACAATATATTCTCACATACAGAAAACATCTGTGCCCTCAGGCTGCTTACACACACATAAGTCAATGTCATCACAGGTTGTTTCTGTCTTTAATGTGAAGAGCTTCCAAAGACAAGAAAGCGCAGCGTCTGCTCTTAGTGTCTGTTTTGTGTTGCACAAAAGGTGAGGTGAGGCACTTATGCAGTCACAGTAAGACAGTCTGGATTGTAATGAGTTAATTTATCAATTCTCACAGCCCTCATATGTTTACCTCATTTGAATGTGGGTGGGACAGGGTTTCTGTTTTCTATAAGTTTTCTAGGTAATTCTGACTCTTAAGAAGATTTTCTAGGTCATGGTGATAATGGTTATTTTTCTTCATAGTCCAGAAGGCTGCACCTTCTTTCTCTAGTCCACATCCTGAAAGGAGGCAGAAGTGCTGTTGCTCAAGTTGGGGAACAGGAAGCTACACTTGCACAGAACTTAATGGTTTAAAAGTGCTTCCCAGCTGGACACAGTGGCTCACGCCTGTAATCCTAACACTTTGGGAGACCAAGATAGGTGGATCACTTGAGGCCAGGAGTTCGAGACCAGCCTGGCCAGTTTGATCATTACACATCATAGGCTTGTATCAATATCACATGTACTCCATAAATATGTATAACTTGTGCATCTATGATAATTAAAAATGAATAATTTTAGAAATAAAAAATGTCAATCCCACTAATTTCTATCTCTCCTACATGCAAAGTTCACTCACCTGCCTCCTGAGGTCCCCCAAAGTCTCATCCCATTACAGCATCAGCCAGGAGTCCAGTATCTCATTGCCTAAATTGGGTCTAGGGGAAAATTAAGTTTATCAGGGTGATTCTTTAATAATATCTCTTCAAACACATTTCCTCTCAGTTGGAAGACCTGTGAATTAAAGAGAAGTTGTCTAAAGCCACACACCCAACATACATTAGTGAAACAGGAATATGAAAACTGCTAGAAACCCTCCCAGTAAAGAGGAAGAAAAGAGAAGACATACAGGAAACAGTGGGCCATAGCAATTCTTAAATCAAGCAAGATGCAGTTGACAGTTTCTTAGTTAAGACTCAAGACCTGGGCAGATTTTCCATGACTCTTGGCTATGCCCACTGAACATTTGTTTCTATTTTCAAAATCATTCTTCCATTTCCATCAAAGGTAGCCTGTGTGTGCAGCTGAGATGCTTTCTCATCCTGCTTTCTGCTTGTAGAAGTGTGGGGATCCAAAGTCCTCTTTATAGTTTGTTCTCTTTCTATTACTTTTAGTTCAAGCTAGAGGTATTTTTGCCAATACAATTCTTATAAAATTGTTATATATCTCCCATGAATCTTATTGGCATTTATGCCATTAGACAAAAGCCATATCCAGAAATCTCTTTGATATAAACCTTCTCTACTTTGGGCTTTTGCTGAGATGAGGAAGGGACAATGCCCTTAACCTTCTTAGAAGCCTTGCCTTGTCTGACTAACAGTGGCCTGAGACACTGCTTTAGATATAAAGTTCTAACAACTGTTTTTGTTACAATCAGACCCTCAAGTTCATCTTTATATCATGTTTTCCTCACACTTCCCTGGATTTTATCTTTGTATAGATTCCATTTCTTAATTTTAGGATCATTTGCCATCTAGAGATGCTGGGAATTTTCCAACTATCAAGCTTCATCTTCTTTTTGCTTAACAGTCTTCCTGTGGCCTCTCTACACTCACATTTTATTTTCAGCAGAATAAAGAAACCATGTGGTACCATCCAAATTCTTCCAGGAAATCTCAGCTAGATTACCTACTTCATTAGGCAGTTTTTAATTTTTCCATGTTAGGACAGGTAACAGTATTGCTAAACTTTCTGCTGTTTTATAACAGCTCTTTTCTCCATTTTAAAATAACGTTTCCCCTACTTTTGTTTTTTGTTCTCAAAGGCCATCAGGCTTCTACTAACAGTATCTATAATATTCTTTAGGCTTTTACTAACACCGTCCTCAAAGTTCTTCCAGCTCCTGACCAATACTCAGTCTAGACTTATACCCACATTTTTAGTTTTTTGTTATGACTTACTTGACTTCCAGGTACCAAAGCCTTCATACTCCAAATAAACTCCAAAACTTAGCACCTAAAGCAATAATAAACATTGTACATAGTTTCAGTGTATCAGGAATTCAGGAGTGATGTAAGCAGGTGGTTCTGGTTTTGGAGTCTCTCATGAACTTACTATCAAGGTGTTGACTGGGGACCAAAGTCACCTGAAGGCTTGACTGTGTAGAGTATCTTCCAAGGTGGCTCAGTCCAATGGTTGGCAAGGTATGCTGGTGTTGGCTGGCTCCTGGCCCTAAGGCTGCTTGAGTGTCATCATTAATTGTATCATGAGAGCTGGCTTCTTCCAGGGCAATTGATCTAAGAGAGTAAGGTGAGAGCCCCAATGTCTCTTTATAGCTTATCTTTAAAACTCATATACCACCATTTCAGCAAAATCCTAGTTACACGATAAGCCCTACTAAACATGGGAGGAGATTATACAAGAACATGAAAACTAGGATGCAGGGTTATTAGGGACTGTCTCAGAAACTGGCTATTAGTATTTTTCTCTTTGTTTTTTCCTATAACTAATAATTACCTGATTTGTTTATTTGATTAGCTTTACATGTCTTAATCTTTATTTTTTCTCTAAGGCTTCATCATCTTTCAAATACCTGGGAATTATTTTTGCAAACCTTGAAATGTATCCAATTATTTCTGCTTCCAATGTTTTCTTATGGACATCATTCTTCATATTCCTCCATCTTTTTTTTTTGGGTGGGGGGATGGTGTCTCACTCTGCTGCTCAGGCTGGAGTGCAGTGGCTCAGTCTTGACTCACTGCAGCCTTCACCTCCTGGGTTCAAGTGATTCTCCCACTGCAGCTTCCTGAGTAGCTGGGACCTACAGGCGCCTGCCACCACACCTGGCAAAGTTTTGTATTTTTAATAGAGATAGAGTTTTGCCATGTTTGCCAGGCTGGTCTGGAATTCCTGACCTCAAGTGATTCCCTCGCCTCTGCCTCCCAAAGTGCTGGGATTACAGGAATGAGTCACCATGCCTGGCCATATTTCTCCATCTTTCTGCCCCGTCCAGGCTCATTCCTTCCTAAGCTTGATGCACAGTTGATCTCCCAGGACTTCCCTTCACCGTTCTTTTATATTATTTTCTGGATCCCACATTTTCCTCTTTATTGAGTTTCTTGTTTATTTTTGCCAAAACACAGGCTCCAGGAGTTTGAACAGTGCATGGGAGAAAAAGTTTGTGAGTTCTGTGTTTGAAATGTCTTTATTCCACCCTCACTTGTTCCTTGGCTGTCCTTGCATATGTAAAATTGAAGAACTAAAAAGATGACTAAAGCTTCGTGAATATGGGTGCAATTTGTCAAAGTGTAGGTTCCTTTGTAAGGTATCAAGGAGCATATGGGTTTTATTTTTATTTTTCCATTGGTAGACTCTCAATTTTCATTGTGCAGAGATCATTCCTCTGGCACTGATTAGTTTCTCC
Organism: Cacajao melanocephalus; assembly: GCA_963573385.1. Lineage (NCBI taxonomy): Eukaryota > Metazoa > Chordata > Mammalia > Primates > Pitheciidae > Cacajao > Cacajao melanocephalus. Next base: position 23,603 of record CAUYLG010077668.1, read on the forward strand.
AAAGAAGAATCTCTCACTCTCTTCCCTGGGGTGGGAGGGATATACCCATGACTGCTGCCTTCCGGGACCAGGGCTGAGGTGGAGGGCTGGGAGCCTTAAAGTTCAGCAAGCTGGCACTCAAACACTCTGGATTGCGGCATCAGGCCTTCTCTGTCTTCAGCTGTGCCCTAATCTTCACTTCAGTTTCTCCAGAATACCAAACAGATATCTCCCATTGCTCATGGGAGAGTGAGCAGAGGGGCAGTTACCTGACTCTTCAGAGTGGGCTGGATCCTTCTGGTTCAGCAGCTCATCATGGAGCCTTCTAAAGGACTCACCTGTTTATCATCACCTGCCCCCATCTGAACTCCTTTACAATCTACCTTTCCAGTCAGAGCTAAATCAATCCCCCACCTGCTTTCTGTATCCTCATCCCACCCCTTCATGTAAATATCTTAGCTTCTGTCTTTTTCCTTTTTCCAGTGTCATTCTCTTTGCCTATGGGTAAATACCTTTCAAAAAATTTGTTTACTGTTTACTATTTTGAGACAGGATCTCCCTCTGTCACCCAGGCTGGAGTGCAATGGTATGATCACAACTCACTGCAGCCTCGACCTTTCAGCCTCCTGAGTAGCTGGGATTACAAGCTTGTGCAACCATGCCTAGCTGATGTTTTAAAAAATATTTTGTAGAAACGGGGTCTTGTAGTATTGCCAAGGCTGGTCTCAAACTCTTGGGCTCAAGTGATCCTCCTGGTTCAGCTTCCCAAACTGCTGGGATTGCAGACATGAATCACTGCGCCTGGCTACTATGTTTTAAATTGGCATTTTGGAAGGAGAAGAAAGAAAAACGTGTGGTCATTTCTTTATGCATCACTGTAAGTCCAGGTAATGGATTTAAATTTGTGAAACAAAAACATAACACAAAAACTCAAACCAAATAAAGTTGACCTATAACCACTCCAGATAGGGAGCAAAAACTTACTGATGTTGCCCAAAGTGAGCCTGCCTCGCACAGCCCCTGTATGCTGCCTTCCTGAAGGCAGGTCTTTCTTTATACCTTCCCTGAACCGGAAAGTTCCATCCCTTTTCCGGAACCCAGGCTGCTCTCAAGCATCTGTAGCCGGCGCTGCCGATACAGACCTCTCAGCCAAGGAAAGCAGATGGCTTTCAGGCACTGATTAATCACCATTCTTCCTCCGCTTAGGTTTCCAGCTGTGGTTTACTTTCTCCTTGCTGGCATGGAGGCATGTCTGCTGGTTTCTTTGCTTTCCGGCAAAATGTCAGGAGCACTCCTGTCTTTTACTAAGTCTCTTCTGGTCATCAGCTCCACATTGCTGGTGATCAGCATTGCTTTTTGGCTTATCTCAAAGCTACCATGTGGCAGAAACTTTCATCTATTATGGAGTAAAGCAAATCTGTCCTCTTCTGGTTCCTTGACCTCTGATTGCATGATGGAGCAAACAGGAGGCAGAAAGTCAAATGAAAGGAAACCTCCATGGGTCAAATAAACCTTTCTCTGTGTCTTCTGGGGCTAGGTCCATGAGAGAAATCACCTCTGGGGTTTAGCTCCCTGTTTAGCCTCACTTTAAAGTTACAGGGCACATCCAAAACCAAAATGGGGTTATGAATAATGAAGCATCAGAGTCTGGCATATGGCTGGCCACATTTGTTAGTGTGGAAGTAGTCCATCTTGCCACGTGATTTGGGGGATTTGGCAAGCTCTTCTAATCACCTGTTTTCTCTAAGCAGGGGTTCTGCAACAGAAATGCTTTGTACATCAGGATCGCCCTGGAAACCTTGACATAAGACATATGTCCAGACTTTACCCTGAGAGATTATTCGATCCAAGGCAGTTGTGTTTTGAAAACAGCTCTCTCGGAGATTTTGGTTAAGAAGCATTGCTTTAAAGAAATAACTCTAATGTGAAAGAGGCAACATAGTATAATGATTTATTTTATAAAAAATAAAAAACTCCGGATGCATGGGTGTAGGTCCTGGGCCTGGCTAAGTTGTTTCTCTTATTAATCGAGAGACCATATAATTTATCATCCACTTTAGGACATATTTGAAAGGCAAAGAGGGAGCTATTAATAACTATGTCAGGACAAGATGCATACATTGAGGCTGTGCGGACACACCAGTCACCCTACTCATTACTCAAATGCGAGGTTGAAGTAGAGAACTCTGAGGTCCCTTTCAGATTGATGATTCTGTAATGTATGACAACTGGGGGACAACTACATGTAGGACAGAGTCTCATTCCAAGTGCGTGCAGGACAGAGTTGCTGAGGCATCATCTACACTCAGGGAGGCTGAAATGGGCAGTATTCACAGCTCAGAGGCTGAGACCTGATGATGGGTGAGGCGGAGGGGCCAGGCAGATCAAGCAAACAGGAGGAAGTAACCCTTCTGGGTCAAAGGCCCCAAAAAGCATGGGTCAAGAGGGGCAGATTCACAATCAGGGTTCATCAGAGGCAGCTGCTATTGCCATCAGAGCCCTCCAGGATGGGCATGGGTGTTATTTGAGGTCTGTTGACCTTTATACAAGCTTCTGGGTCACATTCAGTGTGATACTCTTGGACATTTACGCACATTTCTATATTATCTCCCATACATGACACAAACAATCTGTACAGCCATCTCCTTGGTGCCTTTCTGCCACGTGGCACAATTAGGGAAAAGAGTATTTAGGTTAATCTAATGTAGTTAATTATAAATTAGTATATAAGTTATATCATATACGAATGACCAATTTTCTAAAAATCAAAGTGTAATGAAATACCCCAACCCCCCACCAAAACCCTGATCATTTCATCTGTCATGTTTTAGAAAGCACCTTGGTACTTTGCACTGTCACAATAAAGATCATGTCACATTGCAGCTGGGAAAGATCAGCTGCTATCAACATGTTTCAATGAACACAGAAGAGTTAAGTTGGGTGTAGTTTTGTTTTTAGGACTTCTTTTCTACTGTATTTTTTTATGTCGGGGCTTATCAAGTATGAATTAGTGGAAATCTTTAGGGTGAGATATCAGGCCATAGTGAGAGGGCATAAGCAGATGACACTCCTGTCACAAAGCCAGTATTTTATCATTTCAGAGAAGTGGGCTGACCTGTTTGTGCAGTTTTAGGCATCAGGGGAATTAGCAGAGATTTCAAGAGAGAGGCAACACAGAGAGAGAGAGAGAAGACAAAGAGAAGGAAGGAAGACAGAGAGACAGAAGGGGGAAAGGAGTGAGAAAAAGAAAGAGGGGGAACAGAGAAGGAGGAGGGAAAAGAGAAAGAGACAGACAGAAACCGAGACAGAGAATGTGTGATAACATAAACAGAGAAGCAAACAGAAAGACGGGAGAGACACCAAGAGAGAGGAGAGACATACGTGAAGAGTTAGATCTACACACATGAGCATGCACACACATGAGCGTGTCTCCGGGAAAAAGAAAGGTAAGTCCTAGTTTAGAATTTATAGTCAAAACCTTGGAAAGGCTTGTATTGGAACATAGGAAATGGAACGGCTCACACAGTTGCTGAAGCTGTTTTGATGAACAGAATCCAGTTCATTTCACGTAGATCTAAGCTCACACTGTTTGGAAGGAAATTGCTCACTGCAGCTATGCTTTAGGGGTGTGATCAGAGGGACTGGCATTGATGGAAAGCTTCTCCCCACTGCTCTAGGAGGAAGCCAGCAGATTGTGAACAGCTCTGTTCTCACAACTGTGGCAGTGTTGTCTATTTGTCAGAATCGTGCCCTGAATGCAGCATTTGGGATGTGCACATGCTTAGCCCAGGATTAGAATTCTCCTGGCTGCAAAATGGTTTTGCTTCTTACTGATTTCTTACCTTTGGCAGAGAATGGCAGCACAGCAAGGAGAAATTGCTACTGTCTAGATAAGAGTTATTTTCAGAGAGGCTTGGAGGGGGTATCTGTCCCTGAGGGAATGCAGGAGGAGAAGGAAGCCAAGAGGTAATCATTTGGCTTGACAGGTGACATGGGGTGATGTGACTGAAGGGCCAGCAGGAGGCTGGGGTCACCAGGAAGAGCTTTGCAAACAGAAACTTGCTTTCACTTGAAGAATGCTGTGCATACTTCTCCTTCCTGCACATCAAAAAGGACAAACTGAGTAGGAGAAGGCCTAGGGTTGGGGCCAATGCAACAGTTAAAGGCATGGAGGACTGGGAAGATAAGAAGCATTGGGATCTTCAGTCCAGAGTGGCAGAGGATGAGGAGAGAGAGAATAGATCTCTGAAACAAAGGAAGGGAAAAGGTGGAGTGCATGGGCTTGGTCAGGAGATTCCTGGATATCAAACCCTTGAAGGTTTAGAAAGGTCATTTTAGGAAATAAATAAATAAATAAAGCATGGATTTTTATAGTGAACAGTAAACTTGGCAATGTTTTAGACAAACTCCATGATTATGCTTAGAAATGATAAAGTTGAAAATATTAATACAGGCAGGAAGGGTGTAGACAAATCTCTCTACAGTGCACAAGACTGGCTTTGTCTACTCACATCCCTTGCTCAGAGGATGGCCCTTTCCAGGGTTCTCCTTCCTAGCTAGGTTGGCTTCAGTTTGCCCTTTTCAGGTCCCATGACCAACTATACTAACCTGAGGGCAGCCAACTCTATCCTGTTGTCATTTTTTCCCCCATTCAATCCTGCATGGCGCTGGCAGACTACTCTCCCTCAGATACTAGTTTTATCAAACCTTTTCTCTCAAGATCCTGAAACAGCTATACTTCAGACAATCCCACAACATAAAGAAGACAGTAAATCATTGAAAATATTCATACAGGCAGGACAGGGCAGGGCTCAACCCTCCTAAGAGTTAACTCTTCATGACACTTACTGTGTACCAGGTGCTCTGCTAAGTGTTTGCTTCACATCACATAGTCACATTTAATTTTCATGACTCAATAAGGGAGCAGCTATTCTTAATTCTGTCTCATGGAGGAGAAAGTCAAATTGAGAAAGATTAATACCTTGACCATAAACAGCTAGGGTTGGAGCTTCAGTCAGTCCAACTCCTGAGCCCAGGCTTTAGCTTTATACTGATTCCCAGCAACTCTGACCTCTCTCCTCCTCTTGTTTTCCTCTTCTATTAATTCTCGTTCTCTCCAATAATCCCTACCCTTTTCTATGTCATCAAACTTTTCTGACTGGTTGTGAAACTCCTAATTGTCATTTAGGATGCTTTCAGTAAAGTCATAGAAAACAAAGTAAAATAATTTAAACAATAAAGAAAAGATTTTTTTTTTCCTTCACGTAACAGGAAGCTTAGAGGTAAAGAAAATCCAATGTTTTTCTATCTAATGACTCTGCATCAATGACAAGGTTCTTTCCATCTTTCTCTTCTACCATCCTTTGCTTGTTGGCTAGCTCCCCTCAGGCTCACAAGATGGCTACAGCAGCTCCGGACATCACATCCTTAAACCTCAGTTTCAGAGAAAACAAACATGGCTCCTTTCTTGTGTGTTTCCCTTAAATAATGAAGAAATATTTCTCAAAAGTCCCTAGCAGACTTTTTCCTCACATCTCATTGGGCAGGATTCAGTCACATGGCCATACTAAACCAATCACTAGTAAAAAAAGTGAGATAACTGTTATTGTTTAGACCAACCATAATATATATGACTCAATAAGGGGACAAGTAAAGAGAAAAACAGAAATCAGAATTCTGACAACGTAAAAGAAAGCAGAAGTCATTGTCAGGTAGGTGACCACAGTTATTTTCTTTTGTTCCCAGCAAACATTTTCTGCTTCAGTTAGCTAGCATCCTTGCTTGTGACTCATTCATTCCTGCCTCATTAATTTCTCATACTGTCATTTCCTTCTTAGATACTCTGTACCCAGTCAGTCTCCCCAAGATCCAGCCTGAGTCTCTATGTATCTGTTTATCTGACATTTTATCCTTACTAGCTTGTTCCTCTGTGACTTTCTTATATTTACTGTGAGTGACTTATAATTTAGTGACTTACATTACTGTGAGCAACTTATAATTTAGCCATTAGCAGTTATGAAATTGTTGTCAGGATTTACTGTTTCTCAAAAAATAACACATTTGAGAAACTTCATTGATAGAAATTAGGATAGATGACCTTTAAAGAGACTTTCAACTGTCATATTTTATGACTCCACAAGTCTATGATAACTGGTCTCTCTCCTTTGAGACTGTTCACTCATTGAGGACAGGGTCCAAGCCTATGTGTCTTTATGTGTTCAACAACATATAACATGGTGATTAATGCATTTTTGGAATTCCACAAACAATTATTGACTGACTGACTGGTTGATGGCTGCTCTAATCACCATTAACTCACTACTCAAGAAATTCTCATTGGCTTTGGGCATGAACTCTCCTAATTAGATTCAAGCAGGTAGTTGATAATTTGTTTTTCTGTCATGGCTGGATCTTAATGTTGGTATCTGCCCTAGAATATAGGTGATTTGCCCAGTGAAATTTGGACACCTGGTGAAAGGTGGAACACAGACAAGTGAGCAGGTGTACAGAGCAGGGAAAAGAAGGTGTTCTGGAAGTGAGCTCAATAAACACCCACACAGAAACAGCCAGCCTAGATCATGACAGAGAGTCATGGGTGAAGGCACAGGGAAACAGCCTTAGGTGATACAGAATTCACTAGAGAGGGTGGGGCAGATCCTCCTTGACCCAGGGCCAGGAGGGTTAGACATGTTTAATGTACTTAATGTCAGTGTAATGTTCCTAAAAACAGAAGATCAAAGGTGTCTAATCTGCTTGATTGGTAAAGATATTCAGGAAATAAAGAAAGCATTGTATTGAACATGAGATAAAAATATGGAGAAACACCAGTCTGGTGTAGATGTTCCCTGCCTGTCTCCCATAGTTCCCAGCATTACCCATCCCAATACCTGGCATGCTTCATAGTAATGGTATATTTATATGTCTGACTTTGCCTGTATTGTGAGATCTGTGGTGGTAGAAGCCCTGCATCATTCATCAACATGTCCTCTGTATCTGTTGGATGAAGAGACCAAGAGTCCACTTGGCTCTAGATAAGATATGCGGTTGTCACTGTGACCTCCATATGTTTCATCTGCCCTTCTGGGGCACTTAGCACCCTCTTTGGGGCTCCTCTTCTCTTCTGTCCTCAGATACAGAAGCCATCTTATAGAGGATATGATGTCCTTAGAGAATATGGAAGCCCCATTGCACAGATGAAGAAACCAAGGCTCAGATCAGGAAAATCAAGGGAAGCAGTGAATCCGCAGCAGTCTCGAGTCTCAGCTGAGACCACCTCTACATCTTCACTCTTGTTGCTAGGCAGCACTGCCTCAGACTTACAAAGTTTGCTGAAATTCTAAAATAGAACACTTAAATTGGTTTGGTCATTTTTGGCTTTACAGAGGGTGGAACTGAAGGGGGGTGAGTTAATACTTCATCATCAATGCTCTTTTTTTTGGGAGGGGACAGAATCTCTCTCTGTCACTCAGGCTGTAGTGCAGTGGCCCAATCTCGGCTCAATGCAACCTCTGCCTCCCAGGTTCAAGCAATTCTTCTCTCTCAGCCTCCCAAGTAGCTGGGACTATAGGCACCCGCCACTACACCCACCAACTTTTGTAGTTTTAGTAGAGACGGGGTTTCACCACCTTGGCCAGGCTTGTCTTGAGCTCCTGACCTCATGATCCACCTGCTTCAGCCTCCCAACATCTATACTCTTATAGATAAGCTTTTATTTCCCCCATGGCATTGATGAAGAGACATGGATAGTAACATGAGTAGCGCAGAGGTGAGGGGTAGGGGAAGTTGACAGAAAAGAGGAGCCCAGTGAACCTGCTGCAGCCTTTGTCCCCCTTCATTGCTCATTCAGTTCTGCTCCTTAGGCTGGCACTTAATGTCCTTCCTGTTCTTTGCCTCATCTGCTTTGCTGGCTATGTTTTTCCTAAATAATAACAGTAATAACACAATTAGAATTTTCAAGTAACTCCCGCATTCACTCTGAATTTGATCCTTCCAATGACTGCATCAGGGAGTAGGAGTTGTCCAGGAAGAAAGATCTGGGGCCACGGCAGCCTGTTGACCTTGCCAAGGTCAGTACAAAGCCCTGCCAGATACTGCCTCTTCTAGATCTTGCCTGAGGCTCTCCCCCAAAGCCCTGGTCTTCCTACACACCTCATTCACTCTGCATCATTGCCACCACTCAGAATGCACAGCCGGGTGAATCCTTCCTCAACTCCTTTATTTTTAATTAGAGACAGGATCCTGCTGTGTCACCCAGGCTGGAGTACAATGGCATGATCAGAGCACACTGTGGTCTCAAGCTTCTGGGCTCAAGTGATCCTCCCTTCTTAGTCTTCTAAGTAGCTGGGACTACAGGCACATGCCACCACGCCCGGCTAATTTTTTATTTTTTTGTAGAGATGGGGTCTTGCTTTGTTGCCTAGGCTGGTCTCCAACTCCTGGCCTAAAGTGATCCTGATCCTCCTGCCTCAGCCTCCCAAAGTGCTGGGATTACAGGTATGAGCCAATGCATCTGACCCTCCTTCTTTAGCTCCAAATTTAAGTCCCACTTACTCCATAAAACCTTCCCTGAACACCCTGCCCTCTCTTAGTCCTAGCAACTTGAGCCTGTCCCAGTGGCCCCACCTTATCATGGACTGCCTTCGATTACTAAATGACATGATGTGTTCATGTCTGTCTCTCCTGAGCATGTCGGATACAACGTGCCTCGATTTACCCACAGAGCCATTGTCAGAATCAGTTGGTGACAGCTCCCCTAGGGTTATTATGACAAGGAGCGAGAGTCAAGCTGGCATGCACCAAATGTGAAGACCTGGTCTGCATGATGGAACCCAGCTGACCCCAAAAGATCCCCTGCTGCCTAACATTTGGGAAAATTAACCTGAGACTGGGACCTCGAATTTCATTAATGTTTTCTATTAAAAGCACCATTTCCCATTCATATTTGGATGGTAATTGATTTCTAGAAGTGCAGCCCAGGGAAGGGCTGAAGGTGTTACGGCAAGGGAGGAATGATCCCGTAAGTTTCCCAGTGAGCTGCCACAAAGCCAAATGAAAATGTCTCCAGCTTCCTGGGGACCATTAGATTAGCGCTCAGGTGAAGACTATTTGATGAGTTACACAGTCTTCAGAGGAAAAGCCACGCTTGTATTAGCATTGGCTTGCCACAGATAAAACACAATTTTACAAACAGGTAGTTTTAAAAGCCCCCAGTCAAAGGTTGAGATACTTTATAAACTTTGAACTATGCCAAAAGAAATGCCTGATCATTTATTACATCTGGAAAAGAGTGCATTTACAAAGAGTAAAGAGGAATTCTTAACCTGTTCATATTTTATGACTGTCAATTCAGTGATGTAATTATACCCTCATTTACTTACTCTCTCACAAATGGTATTTTTCAGGATTTTCTGTGTGCCAGGCACTGCTCAAAGGTTTGTGATAAAATGTTATGGGACACTATGCTTACACACAAATAACTCCTGTTCTAGTGGATTGTTCTTATGAAATAAGCAAAAGATATTATTTCCATTTAACAAAAGAAGAAACAAAATTTCAGAGGAACTTGGTGAATTTCCCGTGTCACATCTCAAATAATTTAGAAAGCCTTTAAATAGCTGTTGTGAGAATCTTCCCTCAAACCTTGACCACAGTCCCCGACGATCTATATTTTATCACATAAGTCAGTAATTCTCAACTTGATAACCTCTATTCTCTCTCCCTGAATCACAGTAAATCTTGAAGTCTGGATAAAATGGAGGGCTTAAATTAAGGTCTGCATGTCTTCAGAATTCAGGATTATACAGCCAAACTCTGTTGCCTCCCCTAGTGGTGTGGGGAACAAGATGCCTGAGAACCCAGATTTATGTGCACAAGCCATTTTTATACAGACAAGAAACTCTTTTCTTCACCAACAGAGCTAATCTTAAGGTCAGGAATATTCCTGAAGAATCTGACAGAGACTCAACTCTGGGGCACTGAGTAGCTCGTTTTAAGGTTGCATGAGACTAAATTTATTCCTCCCTCACGCTTAATTGGAGCATTCATTTCCGCCCTCTGGCTCCCTGAACTGAAAGAAACATCTATTGCTGACACAGAGAAACAAAAGGACATCTCCTCCAATTTGTTAATTATGCTCTGTTCTGTGAACAACAACAGGAGAATTAACTATTGAAAAGAGAAAAAACCCAAGTCCTGGCCCTTCTGTCAGGGGTGGGCATCTGTATACAGGAAGAGATGGAGCCATCTCTTTAAAGGACTGATATGTTGATTTTTGGTGGACTTTGTCAGTTTCATTTCCACACAGTGGCTTTAAGGGGCACACACATAGCAGCTTGATTTGGCTGGGTCCCAGCGGCATTTTCAGACTTGTAGGTGGAAGATGAGGAAGCCAACTGGAGAGGAAGTGGTGGGCTCTGTATTCACAGACAATGACTTATTCCCAACCTGAATAATGTGATGGTTTCAAATGCTGTGTACTTGATTGATCTGTCCTTTTCCTATCTTCAAGAATTCATGTATAAATGTTTTAGAAGATTGCTAATGTCATGCCAATGAATCTCTTCAAGTGCTCTTTTTTGGGGAATAAATAGCTATAGTCTCTTCTGCTTCAACATTGCTCATCTTTTTTGATGGCATTGTGTGGAATGAATGGGCAACATTTCAACTTCCTGCATGCAGACACAAACCACACACATGCGCGCGCACACACACACACACACACACTCTCTCTCTCACTGTCTCTGTTTAGAATTTTTTGCCCTTTAGCCTACTTTTTAAGGAGGATCTTACCTAAGGATGGGCTTAAATTTTTTTTGTTTGTTTGTTTAGACAAGGTCTTGCTCTGTTGCCTAGGTTGGAGTACAGTGATATAGGATCATTAAAGCCTCTACCTCCCCAGGCTCATGCAGATCCTTCCATCTCAGCCTGCTGGGTAGCTGAGACTACAGGTGCACACCACCATGTCCAGCTAATTTTTAAAAATTTTTAAAAGACTGGGTCTCACTATGCTGCCCAGCTGGTCCTGTACTCCTGGGCTCAAGCAATCCTCCTGCCTCAGGCTCCCAAAGTGCTGAGATTAAAGGCATGAGCCACTGCACTGGGCCAGGCTTTTAATTTTTTAAGGCTTTACCTGTCTATTAACTCTCCTCAAGTGAATTCTTTTTAGATGATGACAAGGCTGGAAATACAAAGACTTTTTTATCTTACCTCAACGCTGGGCATGAAGCAGGCATTCAAACTATTGGTGAGTGGAGGCCCTTGCCTGGGGAATATTCTTCCTAAGCCATGAGTCTTAGGAAGCCTTACTCCTAAAAGAGAGGATATACTATAGTGATTGGGAAAGACTTTTAAGGATTACAGCTTAATCAACAGACAGAAGGCAACTCCATCTTAAGTAGAAGGCAATGCTGGTTTTATCTCTGATGACCAACATTGTAACCTTGAATGAGGTTAAATTAACCTTGCTTAAATTTTCTAAGCCTCCATGTCCTTGTCTGTAAAATAGGGACAATATTACTGCTTAGCTTGGAGAGCTCTTGTGAGAATCAAATGATACAAGCATGTATAGCATGTACAGCACAGTATCAGTCATGTAAAAAACTCTATAATTGAGCTTTTAACCGGGGAACCTGCATTTCAAGTATCATTCAAAAGGTAGCTGTGCCTATCACTGATTTCACATATGATTTCCCATTCCCCAGTGCAGCGTAAATGACAGTGGAGTTACAGATATTCTTTCTCCCCACTGAGCTTTGAGGAATAACAGGGAAAAGTCAAAGTTTGACAAAGAGTGTTTCCATTTAATTTATGGAGTAGGCTACCTTTATGGCCTTTTTTTTCTTAAAATGCTTGGGGCTGAGTTGGAGAAAAGCTAATAGGAACATTTTCTGAGGAAAAGTGTTCTACAAGCTTCACTGGAAGAAGATGGACCATCTTTCTCTTTTAAAAGCCTTTTTGTGAGGAGCTCCAGATGAGCCACAAAACAGCAAGATCCATCATTTTGGCAGGATGTTTTGCAAGGGCCCTCCAGCCCTAACTGTAGCCCTAAACAGCAATCTCTACTTATCTGGGACAATTTCATAGAAAAAAAGGAGAAGCAAGACCACTTTTCATGAGTTTCAGTTTCTTATTAGATCTGTAAAGAGCTCCCAAACAACTTTAGAGAAAAGGATAATAGAACATTTCAATGGTTTTCATGATGATTTCCTTTTATTGCTTATTCCTTATTTTTACTCAGCATGTCTACACAGCACACAGCTATTTCAAACCTTGTTTTTCTACTTAATATTATGGTGTATATACGTTTTCATGAATTGGCAGAGCTTACATATTCATCAGTTGTAATATTCTTCAGCTGTGAGATTTTCTACATGTCATAAAACTAGAATTATTGAATGATAAAGCTAGGTAGCCACTTATATTATATCTAATAAAAAGCCAGCTTTTATGAAACCCATACTACGTGTCAGGCACTGTGCTAAGTGCTTTCCATATTTATTTCATGTAACCATCCTAAGAGTCCTATGAGGTAGATCTTACTAAACTTCATTTCATAGGTGAATAAACTAAGGCTAAGGTGGGTAAGTAGCTTGTTGAGAGTCATACAGCTAGCAGGGCTGAAATGCAAACCTACACTTATCCACTGGGCTATGAGCTAGGTACCATATGGTGTTTATGTTTCAGAAGAGGATACTTGCAGTCCCAGAGAGGTGTGTGAGTTTGCTCAGAGCCATCCAATTAGTTAGTGGCCATCAGTGCTGGAACCCAGTTTTCTGGACTTTGAGGCCCCTGATCTTTCCACTGTATATGTCACTCTGCCTCTCAGCATGTGAGATGCGGCTTCTGTATCTTTTTGGAACTCTCCTTTTCCTTCCTATGTTTGCAAAATTCACAGTGAATACTCTTATGTAATTGAAAATTAAATTTTTATGTAAATTACTTTTGACAATGACACAATTTCTGTTTTTTCACTCCTGCCCCTCAAGTCATATTCTCTTGGGGCAGTCTACATTTTCCAAAGTTTTAGGTTCAGAAAGTTCCCTTGAAATCCACAGGAACTCTTCTGGAATCCTCAAATGACAACTCTGAGGCACCAGATTCCCCTGGAACAAGAAAACTGTCCACTCCAGTTGATCAGTTGCTAGGGCTTTGTCTCTTTAGGAAGCAGAAGAGAACCCACGTGTCCTCCCCATAATAGAACCTAAGTGAAGAAAATGATCAGATACGAAATGCACCCAGATTCAAATTAAGTTTAAACGAGCTAAACAAGCTTGTTTTCAGCCTGTTCCTTCTAGATATAGCACTGGCAGATCCTTAAACAAATGGTATCAATGTGCATTACCCATACCTGTCAAAATCACATGCAGTCCTAGCCAATTCAGATATCACTGTTTGCTTCCCATGAGGAGAGTTATGGATGAGACCTGGTCTTTGTGTGTGGCATTGTTTATTTACTTTCTAGGTGAATTCATATTACAAGAAGCCTCTGAAATGGTTGTTATCCCTGTAATCTAATTTACTGCTCTGGGGACCTGATATGTTCTATACCTTAGATAATGTTAATTTTATTCTTTTGTGAGCTGAGCCTGGTGTTCACAAAAAGCCATAAGATGTAATTTATTTCTCCCCACTTGCCTTCTAAATATTAATTCTATTGAAAAATGGTTAAATAGATTATGTAAATCATGGTCATTGCAACCACTTTAAAGGTTAATCCTGCCATCATGTAGCCAGATAATTAATTTGAATTTGCTTCCAAGCACTAACTCTCAGGAAAGCCAAGGTATAATGGGTCGGAGTACCCTATTATAGAGGTCACTGTGTGCCTGCCTGTGATAAAATTTGGAAGAAACAAATCTCAAAGTTTTGAGAACAAAAGTTCCTTCAGGCCATTGAAGAGCGCAGCACATCATGGGATTAGAGCCACACTTTGTCCAGAATTTTAGGAGACAGGTTTTACTGATACAACTTCTGCTTCCTTGAGTTTTCTTTTCTTTTCTTTATTTGAGAAAGAGTTTTGCTCTTGTCCCCCAGGCTGGAGTGCAGTGGTGCAATCTCGGCTCACCACAACCTCTGCCTCCCAGGTTCAAGCAATTCTCCTGCCTCAGCCTCGTGAGTAGCTGGGACTACAGGCACCAATCACCATGCCCAGCTAATTTTTGTATTTTTAGTAGAGACGAGGTTTCACCATGTTGGCCAGACTTGTCTCGAACTCCTGACTTCGTGATCCACCTGCCTCTGCCTCCCAAAGTGCTGAGATTACAGGCATGAGCCACTTCCTTGGTTGGGAAGCCAGGCATGGTTTGGTTTCAAAGATTCTGGGGCAGTTCTGCTGCTTCCAACAAAAAACGTCACCCACTTTCCAAAAATTACAGACCAGAGGAGACCTTACCAGATGTTGTCATAACTTCAACTGTCTGTTGCCACGCCCTCCTCCTGAGCATACCCCCTGATCCGTTATCTATCCCAGGGTATCAGCCACCAGCCATGTGACTCTCTCCTGGGTTGATAGAGGATCCCTCATTGCAAGCTGGCTTGGAGAATCTTCCTCACTGAAGCATGCTCTTTAGTCAGGGGGAGGGCCAGGTGATGTACACTTGAAGCTTATTCAATTTTTTAGGCCTTCTTTAAGAAAAAGAATAGAAAAATATAAATTTAAAATTAGATGCAAAATGAATATGTACTTAGAATGTGAAAAGAAACCACAGTCATGAATTTAAAAAAGCTAACACTATAAATATCACTGAAGCCATAAAATGACACTATTTTATTTTTTAATTTCCTGACACACCTTCATAATACATTTTTCCTAATTTTTTGACTGTCTACTCTTTGATCGCATCTTGTGTGACAGCAATTTTATAATACCATTTTCTATAGCGAGAATAGGAGGATAATTTCATCTTTTCTCTAGCATAGATCATCAGAATTTGTTTCTTATTATTGATGGGTTGAATAAAAGATACCAGCTTTATACAGACAAACTTGCTATTTTTAATGCAGTTTCAGATTTAGGCCCTACAAACTGAGGAATTCTGATCAATTCTATTTCACGTAATTCCCATCAAAAAAGAAAAAATAAATGTATATTTAAGGTAAGTTTATAGTTGTATATGTTGTATTATCGAGTATCTCCCTGACAAAAGAGAGCTTCAATTTTGACTAGATATTGATGCAAACCAAGTCATTCTCTACTTCAATTTTACTCTTGTGATGATTAGAACTTTCCTAGACTAGCTTGGCTCCAAATGTCTCAAAGCTTGTTTCTTCTCCGTTACTCAGACACTTTCCTGCCAGTTGTGGTGAATTCATTTATATTCTGATGTGACCTCTGGCCTTGCATCTTACGTTATGATGCTAAGTAAGTCAGCACGGTCAGTGTTAGGTATATTTCTGGAAGTAGTCCTCCGCTGAAATGACTACACATGGAAATAATTAAAAGTCGTATACAGGCTGGGCGTGGTGGCTCATGCCTGTAATCCCAGCACTTTGGGAAGTCAAGGTGGGCAGATCACTTGAGGTCAGGAGTTCGAGACCAGCCTGGCCAACATGGTGAAACCCTGTCTCTACTAAAATAAGTTGGGCAGGGTGGTGTGGGTGCCTGTAATCCCAGCTACATGGGAGGTTGAGGCAAAAGGATCGCTTGAACCTGGGAGTCAGATGGAGCTGAACGCTTCAGTCACTCATGCGGTAGCTGTGTGTCTTCAGGTAAGTTCTTTAGCTTTTCTGAGCCCCAGCTTCCTTATAATATCATTGAAGTCCTGACAGCTGTAAGAATTAAACGTGATGCCTGCAAATTTCATAAAACAGTGCCTGGTGGTTAGTAGGTGGTTTTGAGTTGGTTTTGAAAAGGTGATACTAAAATTCTAGGGTCCCTTGAGGGTGATGCTGCTCTCAGGTTGTCTCTTTTTAAAGGCAGCTTTCAGAGGTAAAATCTCAGACCCCAACACTGCCCACCTCGCTCTTTTTTTTTTTTTCCTTTTTTGAGATGGAGTCTTGCTCTGTTGCCCAGACTCTAGTGCAGTGGCATGATCTTGGCTCAGTCCAACATCTGCCTCCTGAGTTCAAGCAATTCTCATGCCTCAACCTCCCAAGTAGGTGGGACTACAGGTGCCCACCATCACACCTGGATAATTTTTGTATTTTTAATAGAGACAGGATTTTACCATGTTGGTCAGGCTGGTCTCGAACTCCTGACCTCAGGTGATCCATCCACCTCGGCCTCCCAAAGTTCAGGGATTACAGGCATTAGCCATCACACCTGGCCTCCTTGCTTTTCTTTTTTGTGAAGAGTATAACATATTTCTCTGGACCTGTGTGTATTGATCATATTTATAGATTGGGCTCTAAAAAAGTCTTGGGGTCTGGTGGACAGAGTTCTGTCGATTCAGCCACGAATTGCCACAGAGTCTGACTACAGAGAATAAATATTCATTTCCCTTCCCTTAATTTTAAAAGAAGTTGCTGTTATTACGAACAAGCCCACTGGTGACAGCACAAACATCAGCACTGTCTGCTGGGTGAGACGGCGGCAGAATGTTCTGCACATCTCCTCTCGTAGGAAATGTTCCAAGCATTCAAATGCAAATGAGCACAAAGCCAGCCTGCACTGATTTGCATTCGCTCTCTGGGAACTGGTTTTTCCTTCTCAAATTCACGATACGTGCAGATATGATACTGCAGTGAACAGGCCAAAGTAATGTTTTGCCTTTTCCACTCTGTTCGTTTTATCTGATTTCGCAAAAATCCCCCAAACACCATTCTTTCACTAAATTGTTTAATTTTGCCCTCGTTTTACCAAGGTTCCCTTGTGCTGTGCTACCGCCAGCTCAGCCATCCTCTCTGGCCTCATTCTGTGTCCTAGCTCACTTGGGTGCTTCTCCTTCTCCTGCGGGATTTTGCAGCTGTTCTCTAGTGTTCTTCTGCCCCCCTGACCTCTTGCCTAAGTTCTACAAAAAGCACGTGAGAGCAGCCAAGAGTGGACATATGTGGAGGACCAGGAAAGCAGGATATGTCTAGAATCTGATGCCAGACCTTGAGGGATTCAAGGATCTGTTAAAGTAAAGTTTATTAATGTCTCACATACATAAACAAAAGTACATAAACCACGAGTCCGGTTGAATTTTCACAACGTGAGCTCACCTGTATAATCAGCACCCAGATCAAGAAATGGAACATTAGGGCTAGGCTCGGTGGCTCATGCCTCTAATCCCAACACTTTGGGAGGCTGAGGTGGGCATATCACCTGAGATCAGGAGTTCAAGATCAGCCTGGTCAACATGGCTAAACCCCATCTCTACTAATAATACAAAAAAATTAGCCAAGTGTGGTGGCGTGCACCTGTAATCCCAGCTACTTGGGAGGCTGAGGCAGGAGAATCACTTGAACCTGGGAGGCGGAGGTTGCAGTGAGCCAGGACCACACCACTGCACTCCAGCCTGGGCGCCAGAGCAAGACTTTCTCAAAAAAAAAAAAAAAGGAAAAAGAAAAGAAATAGAACATTAGAGCGTTGCTAGAAAGTCATCACTTTCCTCTCCCAAGGGTAACCACTCTTCTGACTCCTAGACTGTAATTTTACCTAATAATGACCTTGACCTAATAGAATAATAGTATGTAATTTACTGTGCCACTGCTTCTGTTGTGTTTGTAAGGTTTATCCATGCTGCTGCTTCTCACCTTCTGTTGTGTGGGTATCTTGGAGTTCGTTTATCCATTCTGCCTGAAATGGGTTTTTGGGTTGCTTTCTGTTTGGGGCTATGAACATTCTTTCATGTGTCTTTTGCTGAGTACAGGGACACAATTCTATTGAATATGTGCTTACAAGTGATGCTGTTGCCTCATAAGTAGACCTCATGGCTTTTCATGAGACTGTTTTGATGACAGGGGTATTTTGAGGAGGTCTGAAGAACTTTGGTAATTAAGTGACTGTAAAATTACAGGTTGTTTTGTGCTATGGACCGAATTTTGTCCTTCCAAATTCATATGTTGAATCCCTAACCCCAATATGACTGGGTTTGGAAATAGGCCTTTTAGGAGGTAATTAAGGTTAAATGAGGTAAAAAAAGATGGGGTCTTAATGGGATAGAGTTGGTGGCCTTTTAAGAAGAGGAGGAGGAGAGAGGTCGCTCTCTCAACATGCACACACCAAGACAAAGCCCTGTCAGCACACAGAAAGAAGGCGGCCTTCTGCAAGCCAGGAAGAGAGCCCTCACCAGAGCCCGACCCAGCTGGACCTTGATCTGGAACTTCCAGTCCTCAGAACTGCAAGAAAATAAATTTCTGTTGTTTAAGTCACCTAGCCTGATATAGCAGCCTTAGCAAACTGACATTTTGTTTTGTTTTGTTTTTTTGAAGTTGGAAAAGTACCTTTAAAAAAAATGTATGGGCTGGGCATAGTGGTTCACACTGTAGTTCCAGCACTATGGAAGGTTGAGGCAAGAGGATTACTTGAGCTCAGGAATTCAAGACCAGAGCAGCCTGAGTAACAGAGCAAGACCCTGTCTCCACAAAAAAAAAAATATATATATATATATATATATATATATGTGTATATATATATATATATATATATATATTAGCCAGGTATGGTGGTACATGCCTATAGGAGGCTGAGGTGTGAGGATCACTTGAACCCAGAAGGTCAAGGCTACAGTGAGTTGTGATTGCAGCACTGCACTCCAGCCTAGGTGACAGAGTGAGAACGTATTTTAAAAATTATTATTTTTTTTTGTGGTAAAATACACATGACAAAATTTGCCATCTTAACCATTTTTAAGTGTATAGTTTAATGGTATTAAATACACTTATAATGTTGTTTAACCATCACCACCATCCATCTACATAACTCTTTTCACCGGGTAAAACTGAAACTCAATGCCCATTAAACAGTAACTCCTCATTCCCCCACTTCATTCTGGTATCCACCATTTCACTGCCTATCTCTATGATTTTGATTACTCTAATCACCTCATTTAGGTAGAATCATATGGTATTTTGTCCTTTTGTGTCTGGCTTGTTGCACATAGCATAATGTCCTCGTAGTTCATCCATGTTGTAGAATATGTCAGAATTTCTTCCCTTTTTAAGGCTGCATAATATTCCATTGTGTATATAGACTACATGTTGCTTATTCATTCATCTGTCAATAGACACTTGGGTTGCTTCCATATTTTAGTTATTGTAAATAATGCTGCTGTAAACATAGGTCTACAGCTATCTCTAAGACCCTATTTTCAATTCTTTGGGATTGCATACTCAGAAGTAGAATTGCTGCATCATATGGTGATTCTATTTTTAATGTTTTAAAGAACTTTCATACTATTTTCCATACTATTTCCATGTACAATGGCTATCACCATTTTACATTCCCACCAACAGTGCACAAAGGTTCCAGTTTCTCCACATCCTTGCCAACGCTCATTTTCTGTTTTTATGTTTTGTTTTGTTTTGTTTTTTAATAGTAATCATCCTAATGATATGGAGTAGGTAGTATCTTACTGTAATTTTAATTTGCATTTCTCTCTCTCTTTTTTTTTTTAGACGGAGTCTTATTCTGTCACCCAGACTGCAGTGCAATGGCATGATCTTGGCTAACTGCAACCTCCACTTCCCGGGTTCAGGTGATTCTCCTGCCTCAGCCTCCTGAGTAGCTGGGATTACAGTCACTTGCCACCACACTCAACTAATTTTTGTATTTTTAGTAGAGACAAGGGTTTCACTATGTTGGCCAGGCTGATTTGAACTCCTGACCTCAGGCTATTCATCCGCCTTGGCCTCCCAAAATACTGGGATTACAGGTGTGAGCCATGGTGCCCAACCTCCATTTTTAACTAGTTCAGCAGGAACTTATGATTTTGCCACCCCATCCCCTGCCCCCCCCAAAGAAACCCTTACAAAACCAGAAAACAAAAATAATAAAAAAGATAAGATACCCCAAACTTGAGGTTCAGCCAAACATATATGTGTATATTTTGTTGTCAGCTTTGGGGTTTGGAACATCAGTGCATTATGCTAGAACTTTTGCTCACAACTGTCAGCATATGATTGCAGAAGAACAGGAGGAATTCTGTCCCGATGTATCCTCTGCAGTGGACATGCTCCTTTTTCTGCCTGCTCTGCCCCTTTTCCTTTGGAACTCTCTTTCCTACACTTCATATGATTTGTAGGTCCTGTCAGTCAAGAGTTCTTACTTCCTCTGCTATGAGGGTAGGCTCACAACCCAGTAAGACTGACAAGATTACTCTGGAACTGTGCATGGTCTAGGGACAGACCTGAGGCCAGGCAGAATCCTGTATTAATGTGGTCCTTAGGAAAGGAGCTTTAAGAGCTGAGTAAGCTGGAAACTGCCCCAGCCATCTTGCCTCACAAAGAGAAAGTCTTTCAGATAATAAAGCCAAGCAGAGTGAGAGACGGAATGAGAAGAGTGCCCTTGGCTGTTACTGGACCCTATGAAACCAGTGATACCTGTAGTCCACCCCTGGGACATTCATTCACGTGAGCCAACTATTTCCCCATTTAAAATTAAGTTGCCGGGTGCAGTGGCTCACACCTGTAATCCCAGCACTTCGGGAGGCTGAGGTGGGAAGATCACCTGAGCGCAGGAGTTCAAGACCAGCCTGGGCAACATAGCAAGACCCCATCTCTAAAAATAAATGTAGCCTGGCCAACATTGATGATATCCTGTCTCTACAAAAAGTATGTATGTATGATATATATTTTATATATATATATATATTATATATATATGTATATATATAATGTATATATTAGCTGGGCATGGTGGCATACCTGTAGTCCCAGTTACTCAGGAGGTTGAGGTGGGAGTATCACCTAAGCCCAGGGAGGTCGAAGCTGCAGTGAGCCAAGATTGTGCCACTGCATTCCAGCCTTGGTGACAGAATGAGACCCTGTCTCAAAAAATAAAAATAAATAGAGCTAGTTGTGTTTCTATCATTGTAAAATGAAAAGGTCTCCACTAATTTTCCTACCCTCAAGAATAACTAATGTTAATATAAGAGGGTGTGTTGTCTTTCTCCATAAAGCTTCAAAGGAGAGAGTTCTTGCTGTTTCACCTGTTTCAACAGAGAAACTCCTCATTCTACAGATCTCTCTAAATTCCTCCTGTTGCAACGTAACTACGATTCCTTTGTTCTTTTCTTCAGTGAATGTGCAAAATAGCTGGTTACCATCTTCCATATAGTAATCTTTGTATCCTCCAGGGAAGACAGGTGTCAACAGTTAATAGGTTACCCAAAGCTAGTTTCCTCCAGGCCGAGAATTCTAGTATAATAACTTAAGTCTTTCTCAAAGATATATTTTTAGTATGCTTCTCTCTGAATTGTGGACTTTTGAACTTTCTCTTTTGATCTGGAAAGGTAAAGGAAGCCCCCCAAAATTCGCATAGAAGATCTTTACTGAAACAAACATAAAAATTCTATTACGGAAATGAAAAATAAATGCCATTTAAGTAAATACAGCAAAAAAATTTCAGGCAGGAAAAAATACAAATATGTGTATCTGTAAAATTTTTTTGGCTCCGTTGGAAATAGTTTAATAGCAGATGGCAATTTTGTGGGGATGCAGTTAGTGGTTGGGTTTTGCCATCTTATCAATGTGTTGTTGTGTGAAGAAGGGGGTAAGGGAGCCTTTGATGTGTAGAAGGTTGGGGCTCTATGGGGCTCCTCACTGCTTGAATCTTCAAAGCTCGTAGAGGCTTGGTAGCTCCCAAGTTCTGTAGAAATAAGCATTTCAGGAATCAAGCCAAAATCTAGGCTTGGTGGCACATGTTTGTAATCCCTGCATTTAGGAGGCTAAGGTGGGAGGATCACTTGAGGCCAAGAATTCAAGACTAGATCGGGCAACATGGGGAGACCCTGTCTTGACAATTTTTTTTTTAATTAGCAGAGCCTTGGGGCACAGCTGTAGTCCCTGTTACTTGGGAGGCTGAGATGGGAGGATCACTTGATCCTGGGAAGTTGAGGCTTCAGTGAGCTATAATTGTGCCACTGCATTCCAGTCTGAGCCTCAGAATGGACCCCATCTCAACAAAAAGAAAAAAGAAAAAGAAAAAGAAAAGAGAGAATCAAGCCAAAAGGACTAGAATTACTAAAAGCATGTCTTATACCAGGAAGCTTTAATTAAAGTGAAAAAGGTACCGATTTCCTTAAAGACCTCTGTTAAAGATCCATTTGTGACCTTAATGAATATGCTGTTACTTCAAAAGTATTTTGGGCAAGACCCAAAATTTTACCATGAGGTCCTTTCTTCTGTCTTTAGCCTAGGAACATGATACAAAATCCTTTAAATAGAAAACTTGTTAGGTTTAAAGAGAATTCTTCTCTTGGTAAAATAACGTTCAGAACAATTAACTTTCAATTTTCTTTAATTACTTTTAAACATACATAAGTTCTGAAACACCATACTAACACTGTGCTCCAGGGAATCCTGGGGGTGGGGTGGAGGCAGGAGGCTTGGTCCTCAGATGAGCTGTACTGCAGATAATCAGCAAATCTTGCATGCATGTTCCCCAATAAACCAGTTAACAAAAATCAACTCTTCCTTCTCCTCCCCATTTCCCCCTTATCTAGTGTCTAAATGTAATTCAAGCATAGTTTGAGTAACTTAATTAAATTACCACTACTGTCTTCAAAAACAATATCTATTCTTGGTTAGCTAAATTACTTTAGGGCAAATTGAACATGTGAAAGTGGCTTGTATCTCTAACTGCACATTCACATTACCTGGGGAGCTTTTAAAAAAAATACCAATATCCTGGCTCTACTCCTAGAGAGGTTCAGTTTTAACAGGGATGGAAGGGAGGACAGCAGCTATTAGTATTTTTTTAAAGATCTGCGTGGTTTTAACCTGCAGTCAAGGTTAAGAGTCACCGATTTAGAGACTGAAATAGATCAATCACAAGTTCAAAAGCAACTCACCAGGAAGCAGTATGTGTCACAGGAAGAGCACGAGAATCAGTGCTGGGTGTTTTAATCTTGTCTTTGTTCATGAGTCTTGATCAGTGCACACAGCCTCTTTGTGCATCATTTCCTCATTGGTAAAACTGGGATAATTATATTATACCCACCTTACAGGGTTATTTCGAAGGAAAAAAGCACCTGGTGCATGACGGAAACTTTACAGCAAGATCTGCTATTCACGTAGCATTAACATTTCCTGGATAAACCATCTTCTCTCCTGTTCCTCTTAGTTCCCTCCTTGTGCCAATAGAAATCCAAATCCATACTGTTTCTGTAGGCCCTGAATTCTTGGCATGTGCGTGGATGGCACCAAAAAGGTTGCAGTGTCTTAGGGTTTAAAAGACCTGTTACTTCCTGTGTTTTGCTGAGAACACCTAAAGTAGCGTGACTCTGTGAAATGAACCTGAAGGCCCGTATTACACTTTCTTACAAACCTACTGTGTTACTATCTCTGTTACTGTGGAAAAGTTATTAACTAGCTCCTGGCCCCTCTGTTGTTAATTGATAAAATAGGATTTGATTAGACGATCTCTCAATTTTCTTTTAATAATCAGAGTCTGTAAGCTTTAAAGAGACTACGATCCAAGCCAGACAAGCCTGCACATATTTTTACCTGCCTACAGGAGAAACGAGTGCCCAAGCTGCTTCTGCGATGAGGAGGTTCCATGAAGAGAGTAGATTTTTCTTCTGTAAGGCTGATTCTTTTGTAATCAATAGTGGAAAGCAGTTCTGCCCTGACTTTTGGATTGAGGAGAGCATACATGAGTCTCCCAATCAGTCTTGTTGAAGAGTAAGGTCTCATGATTGATCTTAGGGTCAAAATGAGACCACATCAGAGCCTCCAGAGAGACTAAGCTTTCTGGTTGCCAGAAAGGGACTTTACTGAATACACAGGACATAGAGATTACATCGCCTATGCAAGATTTTGGACTAAAATTGTCAGTGTAGGTTGCACTTTAGAGGCTCTCTGGGTCCACTGTTTTCAAACTGAACATGCATCAGCATCTCCTGGAGAGCTTTTTAAATCCCAGATTCCTGCACCTCACCCCCAGAGCTTCTGCCTGAGGTGGTCTGGGATGGAGTCTGAGGCTTTGCTTTTCAAACAGATTCCCAGGTGATGCATGTGGTACAGGTGGTCCTGGTCCTAGGATCTTACTTTTAGAAGCACTGCTTTAGGTTTCACTCCACAAACTTCTGTGTTGCTGTGTTAGTCTGTTCTTGCATTGCTATAAAGGAACCCCTGAGGCTGAGCCATTTTTAGAAAAGAGATTTATTTGGCTCATGGTTCTGCAGGCTGTACAAGCATGGCACCAGCATCTGTTCAGCTTCTGGTGAGGCTTCAGGAAGGTTTTACCCGTGTCGGAGGGTGAAGGGGGGAGCAGGGGTGTCACCTGGTGAGAGATGAAGCAAAAGTCAGAAGGGAGGAGGTGCCAAGTCCTTTTAAATAGCCGGTTCTTGTGTGGGGCACAGTGGCTCACACCTGTAATCCCAGCACTTTGGGAGGCCAAGACGGTCAGATCACAAGGTCAGGAGATCGAGACCATCCTGGCTAACATGATGAAAACCTGTCTCTACTAAAAATACAAAAAATTAGCCGGGTGTGGTGGCACACGCCTGTAGTCCCAGCTACTCTAGAAGCTGAGGCAGGAAAATCGCTTGAACCTGGGAGGCTGAGGTTGCTGTGAGTCAAGATCGCGCCACTGCACACTAGCCTAGGCAACAGAGCAAGACTTTCTCAAAGACAAACAAACAAAACAGCCAGCTCTTTTGTAAACTAATGCAACAGGAACTCACTTATTACCAAGGGGAGGGCACCAACCCATTCATGAGGGATCCAAACACCTCCCACTAGGCTCACCTCCACCATTGAAGTCACATTTCAACCTGAGATTTGGAGGGGGTGCTTATTCACACTATGTCAGTTATTAAGAAATCATCTGGAACATTTGTTAAAAATACCAATTCCCAGGTCTCTCCTGTTTTAGTAGGGAGAGTCTGATTTAGAAGATTTACAGTGATGTCCAGGCTGTTCTTATCATTAGGGGCCATGAGGAAACCCTGACTTAGTCACCTACCCATTAATTGCATCAGAGTCACTAATTGGGGAGATTTTAAAAATCTGAAATGCTGATCCCTGGGACCTAGTCCCAAGACTCTGATTCTGAAGAATGGAGCTGAGAGATGCTGCATTTTTAAAGCTTCTCAGATGATTCTGATGTGGAACTAAGTTGTCTCATTTTGTAGATGAGGACCCTAGGAAGGGTAAGGCATTGCTTAGAGCTACTGGCAGAAGCAGAGCTAGGACCAACATGGCCTAAATCCCTGTGCTCAGTCCATACTATCATATTCCTTCTTGTCTTGAAATTGTCCCCACAGGGTCGACGAGAACTGCATGCCAGGTTCTGGATAGAAACAGAGTTATAATAAAGCATCAATTGGCCTTCACTCTGGCCCACTTTCTTCTTGTTAAGTCATGCAGCACTAGATACTAACCTATTTGCATCCCCATTGTTCCTATAGACAGGATCTCTGATATCAGACTCATAAGGCTTTTGTTTAAGGATCGCTTAAGATGTTTTTCAGATTCTGAATTCCAGCAACCAGTTTGAAGACCCCCACAGAGGAATGAGACTAGCATGAGAATACAGCTTCTTCATTTCCCTGTCCCAAGATTTCACTTTTGCCCTCTTTGACTAACCAGTGACCACACTTCAGCCCACTCCAAAACTCTTAAAAACCCTAACTCCAAAGTCCTTGAGAAGATGGATTTAAGGTTCCCTCTCATTTCCTCATTCAGTGACCCTATAATTAAGCCTCTTTCTCTGCTGCAACCCAGTATCTTGGTGTATTGACTTGCTTTGTGTCCTGGGCAATGAACCTATTATGGTTATAGTCTGGTGAGTCAGAGACAGTGACTATTTCCTCTGCCATTGACTTTCAAATGGAGAAGTCTAAGGAATTGGATGTTACACTAAAATCCAACACTACCTCTCTGACACCAACTGGCAGTCTCACAATTCAATTCCAACACTGACTATTCTGAGTTAGTGTCAGATCCCACAAGCTAAAGGGCAAAGTCCCCAGCAGGACTGCTCTTACCTCAGATGTCAGTCACAAATGGGGTCCCCAGGATACCCACGCTTCTGTCTAATTTGGCTACAAATTTGCAGCTTCCCACAATATAACCCCTCAAGTTTGATAACTTGTTAGAATGACACAGAACTCAGGAAAGCACTATACTTTGGATTACTGTTTTATTATAAAGAATACAAATGAACAGCCACATGAAGAGATACACAGGCCAAGGTCTGCAAGGGTCCTCAGCCGAGGAGTTTTGGTGTTCATGGAGCTGGGGGTGCACCATCCTCCTGGTACATTGATACGTTTACCAGCCAGGAAGCTCCCTTGCATCTCAGTGTCCAGAGTTTTTATATGGGTTTCATTGTGTACTCATGACTGATTACACGATTGGCCATGTAATTGAACTTAATT
Organism: Cacajao melanocephalus; assembly: GCA_963573385.1. Classification (NCBI taxonomy): domain Eukaryota; kingdom Metazoa; phylum Chordata; class Mammalia; order Primates; family Pitheciidae; genus Cacajao; species Cacajao melanocephalus. Next base: position 50,047 of record CAUYLG010077668.1, read on the forward strand.
TCTAGTTGCCCTCTCCTCCATGGAGGTTGGGGGAAAGGCTGGAATTTCCAACCCTCCAATCACATGCTTGATCTTTCTATTAATGTACGACCACCCCTCCCTTGAAATTCTCTAAGGGCCCACCACCAGTTACCTCATTTGCATAAGTTCAAATGTAGTCAGAAGGGTCTTGTTATACATAACAAAAGACACTCCTGTTGGGAAATTCCAAGTATTTTTGGAGCTCTGTCCAGGAACTGGAGGGACAAAGACCAGATATAATTTTATGATATCATATGCACCTACATCCTTCCAATCTCAGCCTCCCTTAGAACACAGCTTCTTAGATTCTCATCTTCCTGTCCCTCATCATTTACAGGGAGTAGAGCAATTAGGAAGATGCAAATGCAGACTGTACACCTGCTCAACTCATAAAAAAAAAATTCTCTTTGCTCTCACAGAAACAGCCTCTGGGTTCCAGTTCTACTTAGCCCCCTGAGCAACATTTTCTCTCTAGATGTGCGTAAGAGATTTGGCTTCTGGCCAGCCAGGTCCCACCTGTAACTTCCTCATTCCAAGCAACACAGTTCAGAGAGCTCTGCATCTTGGTTAATAATACCTAACTTTTGTTTATTGCATTACTACTTTCAGAATACTTTATACTTCTAAGTTAGGCTCCATAATGAACAACTCTGTGGGACAGGCAGGAAAATGTAATAATTTCCTAATTTTTAATCCAACAAACAACGAGTGCTGTCTGGGGATGTGCTTAGCACAATTGTAGCCACCGAGAGACAACGAGGAACAAAATGTCGTCCTTGCTGTCATCATATTGGGAAACCATAGTTCAGATAAATGGAATGACACCTGCTCAGAGCCAAGCAGACCTTCTGACTCTTTTCCTAGTGCTTTTTCTGCTACAGGATGCTAGGAGCAGCAGCTTTTCATTAGAAAAGTCTCAGGGCTAGGCTGACAAGGTGAGGTGTGCCAACGAGACCTGTGCAGGACATAAGAGAAGCACAGGCCCCTGGTGGCTTTCCCCTTGTTTTAGTTTCCTGTGGCTATTGTAAAAAGAAAAAATTACTACAAACTTGACAGTTTAAAATAACAGAATGTGGTCTTCCCCAGCTCTGAAGGCCAGAAGTCTGAAATCAGTATCACTGGGTTGAAATCAAGGTTTCAGCAGGGTTGCACTTTCCCCAGAGGTTCTCAGGGAGAATCTGTCTTCTGCCTCTTCTGGCTTCTGGTGGCTGCCGGCATTCCTTGGGTTGTGGCCATATGACTCCAATCTTTCAAGCCAACATTGTAGAAACTTCCTGTTCCATCTTCACATCACCATGTGTGTGTAAAATTTCCCTCTGCTCTCTCTTATAAGGATACTTCTGATGGCATTTAGGGCCCACCTGGATAATCAAAGGCTCTTTTTCCAAATAAGATAAAATTTACAAGTTCCAGGGATCATTTATGACCGTTATTCAGCCTACTAGACTTCTGCAAATTAAAGCGCACTTTGAGAAGTGCAGTCATAAGTGTTGATCTTTTCTTCTCCAAAGGCACTCCATTCAGAGGCCAGAACACTGGCTCTAGAATGAAGTGTGAAAAATCCAGTCCAACACAAACCCAGAGAGGGAAGGGCCTTTCACAGGTTACTTGTGCAGAGTTAATGGTCACAGAAGATGTGGCCTCCTACTTTCCAGTTTTTCAGCCATGGGCTGTTTTGCAAAGACGTTGAAACAGGCCAAGGAACTCTCTTAGGGGCCTGCTGGGCACCCCCCAACCATGGAAATAAAGAGAAATCTTGAGTTCCTTCAAAGGAAACTCCAGGCACTGAGCCAGCTTTGAAAAGTAAAGGAGCAACTGATAAGCAATAAGGCAATAATAGCCCAAAACAATAGCCAAGGAAGTTAGAGCCATGGAATGTTTGGTTCCTTTATAGAAACTAAAGATAACTTTTTTTTTTTTTTTTTGATGGAATCTTGCTCTGTCACCCAGGCTGGAGTGCAATGGCACGATCTCGGTTCACTGCAACCTCCTCCTTCTGGGTTCAAGCAATTCTGCCTTAGCCTCCCTAGTAACTGGGATTACAGGTGCCTGCCAATTAGGCCTGGCTAATTTTTGTATTTTTCTTTAGTAGATACAGGGTTTCACCATGCTAGTCAGGCTGATATCGAACTCTCCTGACCTCAGGTGATCTGCCTGCCTCGGCCTCCTGAAGTGCTGGGATTACAGGCTTGAGCCACTGTGCCTGGCTGATAATATCTTAATATATGTCCCTGAATTGTTTCTTAGAAACAACTCAGAAACCCAGATGTCTTCTGGTTTGGACCCATTGGTGCACAGACCTCAGATGTCGGGGAAGGAAGGACTGAAGTCTGGCTGTGATTCTTTATTCTAAATTTCTTTCTGAGGGGCCTGGAGGGAGCCAAACCCACAGGTCAGAACTTAATGTTCCTTTCCGCTAACCCCAAATTTTTGGACAAAGCTTCTCTTCCTTAACCAATTGCAAATCAGAGAATCTCTGAATCTACTATGACCTGTGGGCCCCCACTTTGAGATGTCCCAGATTTATAGGTAAAACCACTGTGTAGCCTCCATATATTGATTTATGACTTTGCCTGTTACTTCTGCCTCCCCACCTTTAATGGCAGCCATTAAGGAGTTTGGGTCTTAAGCATTAGCTGCCTGATTCTCCTTGCTTAGTGACCTGTGACAAATACCTCACCTTTTCTCACTGCAAATCCTGATGTCAATGTTCGGCTTTGCTGCACCAGGTGGGCAGACCCAAGTTTGGTTCAGTAACAAAGTTTTCCACTGAGATCAGGAATGTGCACTCTTTACATATATGATCCCCTCCCCTCTGCACTCACTCCTCTTCTGGGACTCTCTCCAAAGGCCTGTCTTGACACTTTACCTCCCCTACTAGGGTGCTGATGTGAGGGCAGAGGGGATGGAGGGTGGGCAGAGGAGGTGGGCAGGAGCTCACAGCCTGGTTGGGAACTGAAAGAGGGCAGAGGCTGGACATAGGGAAGATCCTTGGTCTGGTCCAAGGATGCTCCAGAGACCACAGCTAACTTATTCCTTCCCCCACTCCACCTCTAAGCAGTTCTGCAACAGACCTTCCCAGGGGAGCTGGTTCACAGCCTCCCCACAGAATCCCAGGCTGCCAGGGCTGATAAGAGCCAAGAGCAAAGGCATTGCCACATCTCATTAGAGCCAGGCTGCAAGGTAAGGGCTCTGGGAATGCAGAAATGGGGGAGCCTTTGAAGTGCAAATACAGAACTACTGAAGGGTCTTGGTTCTTTAAAGGGATATTCCTCTTAGTGACTGGTTAGATGAAAACTCTGGAAGTTTCATGTCATATAGCATAAAAGCCAAATACTAACAGTGAGCTTGCCTGAAAGGACAAATACATCTAAAAGAGACCCCAGCCTCTTTCTTAAACTAGTTCCCCGTGCCTGCATGGCTGCTAGCAGCCTAGCGATTCTCTGCCCCACAGGCTGAGCCTCCATTCTCAATGGAGGACAACGAATTCTCCATCATTCCTGATATCCAGCCAGTTAGCAAATCTTAGAGACTTTCTCTCTGCAATTCATTTCACATCAGTCCTTTCCTTGTACAACTGCCCTATTTATGGTCCTCATCTTTATTTTCATTACAAAAATAGCACATGCTTGTTTCAGAAGGGGCCAATAACTAAGGAATGCAAGGAGTGAAGCTCTAGAAGACAGAAAAGACATAAAGGCAAGTTCTCCCCAGAGCCATCTTGACTTTGGACCAGTGAAACTGGTTTTGGACTTCTTACCTCCAGAACTGTATGAGAATAATTATATGCTGTTTTAAGTTACCGCCTTTGTGGTAATTTGTTACAGCAGCCACAGGAAACTAATACAGATTGTTTCCAACTTTTCAGAATTATAAATATTTTATTATCTTCTAAATCTTGATGGGAACCCTTGACTCCAACCTCCCCTGGCTTCAGTCTGTCCCAAGTATCCACTCCTCTGCTCCAGAGCCTATAATGATACCCCTACTGCTAGAAAGTGAAATCCAAATGCTTTAGCTCAAAGACCCTCCACAACAAGCCCCAACCCACTTTTTTTCTTTTCTTTTCTTTTCTTTTTCTCTCTTTTTCTTTTTCTTTTTTTTTTTTTTTTTTTTTTTGAGATGGAGTTGGCTTTGTTGCCCAGGTTGGAGTGCAGTGGCACGATCTCAGCTCATTGCAATCTCCACCTCCTGGGTTCAAGCAATTCAGCCTCCCGAGTAGTTGGGATTACAGGCACCCACCACCACACCCGGCTGTTTTTGTATTTAAGTAGAGACAGAGTTTCACCATGTTGGCATGCTGGTCTCGAACTCCTGACCTCAGGCAATCTGCCTGCCTCAGCCTCCCAAAGTGCTAGGATTACAGCCATGAGCCACTGCGCCCAGCCCCAACCCACTTTTCTAGCCTTAAAATCAGCTGTTTATTCTATGACCTCTCCATTCTCAACATGCACTTTGTACATTATTGCTGGCTCCTGAGGTTTTCTATCTGTGAAATGTCTTCCTTAACCCTTAGCCCTCCTATGCAGATGGCCTGAAGCTCTAGCTCAAATGGAATCTCTTCCTATAAAGTCTCTCTTTGTCCTCCACCCACACTAACGAGATGTTATTTTTGCCTTCATTGAACATGCATAATACTTTGCATCTCTTTCCTGGCAAATATCAATTCTATCTTGTGTTTGAGTTATATATTTATGTATTATGTGCCTAGCACTTAAACAATTTACTGAATTATTTGCTCATTAAATATTTGCTGAATTGAGTTGAAATGTGAACTATGATATGTAGAGAACAAGGCCTACTTCCTGCTTGTGTTCTAGTTTGATACTTATGGTAAGATGGAATCACCATTGATTTAACAAACTTTTTAAAATTTTAATTATCCTTTTTGTATAATAGTTGTATAAACAGCATTGAATTTAACAACAAAAGATGGTCATTAGAAATGACTGGGTAAACTAGGCTTAAATTATGCTTCTAGTTTTTCAAACCTAATGTAAATTTCTCGTATTAATATTATGCCTTTAGAGATGCAAGAATAAATATGATGGCAATTCATGAGAAAAGACCTGGAGAATATGAGCTGACCCCAAACTCAATAGTGATTCCCTGCTGTAATTCCGTTGTTGAAAATGCTAATACCATCTCAGGCTGCATTTATAAGAGTGCAAGTCCAGAACAAAGAGGAGACTGTCTCATGGTTCTTTCAGATGCATCTTCCGTGGGACATTTAATCAGTGTGGTCACTGTGTTTTTTAGACCTGGTAAAGCCTCAGAATAACCTGTGAAGCTGTTAAAAAACAATACAGACTTCTGCATCCCACCTCCAAGAAATTCTAAATTCATAAGTTGGGAGAGAGCCTAGGGATTTGTATTTTAACTGGCACAAATTACTGGAGGCTCATTAGTCTAAAAAAAAAAATTCTTCAGGTTGTTTTCAATAATGGACCTCTATTATTGAGAATATTGTGTCCAGCCTCTGGTTCCAGGGTCTCAAGCCCCCTGATTATTGCCTCTGCCAGGCCTCACCATAATCAATCCCAAGTGTTGGTCTTTGATGCTGTACCTACTGGGAAACGGAGTAACAAATCAATTGGCTAGCAGGGAAGGTCTGGGGTTTTAACTAACTGGTTATTTTTTTGTTAGTCACCGTCTTTGTTCATTTGTGTTGCTATAAAGGAATACAAAGACTGGATAATTTATAAAGAAAAGAGGTTTATGTAGCTCACGGTTCTGCAGGCTGTACAAGAAGCATGGCACCAGCATCTACTTCTGGTGATGCCTCAGGCTGCTTCCACTCATGTTGGAAGGAAAAAGGGAACCTGGATGTGCAGAGACCACATGGAGAAGGCGGAAGCAAGAGAGAGCATGAGTGGAGATGCCAGGCTCTTTTTAACAACCAGCTCTGCAGGGTCACTTTAATTGAGCAAGAACTCACTCTCTCGCCTCTACCCCGTCTCCTGGAGGGCATTAATCAATTCATGAGGGATCCACCCCCAAGACTGTAACACCTCCCATTAGGCGCCATCTCCAACACTGAGGATTGAATTTCAACATGAGGTTTGGGAGACATGGTATCCAAATTATACCAGTCACTTAATGCACTAAGCCTCACTTTCTCTATCAGGAATGTGGGCTGTAGTTCACAAGCTCCAGCCACTTGATTGATTTCACAGAGATGAATGAAATAGGCCTAGAATATTATCACAGCAGAGGAGCCACCAAAGACAAAAATACGTTAAGTGTTACCAGTAGTCTTGTGTGTGTGTGCTGGTGGTAAGATCCTCAAGTGGCGGTGGCACAGGTAGAACTGGTACCTTATCTGGGTTGATCTTATATTCTAGAAGGAGATCTGAATGATTAAAGGAAGTTATATTGCCCATAGCCCTTCCCTCACCTCAGAGGCAGAAACAATATTAGCCACTCCGACTGCCTGAGGTGGAAGCGGTGGAAGTGGTGGGGGGAACCAAGGCCGTGAGTCACGAGGCTCTGCCCCTCTGCACTGTCCATTCTAATTTCAGAGATTTGCTGCTGCTACCCACATTAGCAAAGCCATTGGAAGAGCCCCGTCCAGACAGATGACCAAGAGGAAGGAATCGTTTCTCAGCCTTAACGCTATTTGTTTATCTTGTGCCCACTGTCATTAACCTCTGAGAGTGAAAGCAGACTGGTCCATTTCATTTTCCGATCACCCAGTTAATGGCATCGTTATTAATAGAGCACTCATCTCAGCACTTAACGAGCAGACCGTGTTGAGGAGGCAGTGTTCCTGGAAAAATACTGGCAGAGGCCCCAAGTGTATGTTCACTGTCAGCGTGGCACAGCCTGGGTGCAGGTCCCACGCAGGTGCTGAGAACAGCTGGGAACCTTAGCTAAGACAATTGCACAGTTAAAATGGGCACTGTGCGTTCTCAACCCCATTGTTCCTTAGTAGAAGCCACTGCTGAACTGAAGCAGTACTTGCAGTCAGAGAGGAGAAAGTAAGACAATTTCCACATTGATTTCTTTTGGATTAAAGAGGAAGTGGAGGGTTTCTGTTTGGGATGATGAAACAGTTCTGGAAATGGATGGTGGCGACGGTTGCCCAATATTGTTCAATATACTTAACACCACTGAAGTGTACACTTGGAAATGGTTAAAGTTTTCTGTGTAAGTTTTATGTTATGTGTTAGGCCTCCAAGTCCAGGCCTGGCCATTTTAGCCTTGGTGACCTGCACGTACACCTCTGGGTGGTCTTCAGGAACCAGAAAGTCTGAAGCAACCACAAGTAACCAGGTGGCCACAGAAAGAAGTGAAACAACTTGCTCCTGCCTCAACTAATTGCTCTCCCCCTGCAACCTGCAACCTGCAACCATTGTTCCTGAGCACCTTAAGGAATTTCCCCCTGGACATTGGGTTTCTTAAGATCTCCACCCCTGTAACTGTGTAATTTACCTCACCCTTCCCTCTGCTTGCAACCGATACCCCCCATCCTTATGATCATGCCTGTTTGTAATAGATAACCCCTACCCTTGTGACCATGCATCCCGTGTTGCCCTTCACCTCCCTAAAATAGATTACCACCTTTAACTGACCATTTGCCCCAACCTATAAAACCAACTCCTATCCCACCGCCCTCTGTTGATGCCCTTTTCAGTCTCAGCTCGCCTGCACGCAGGTGAATAAACAATCATATTGCTCACACAAAGCCTGCCTGATGGTCTCTTTGCACGACTGGCATGTGTGACATTATGTATGTTTCATTCAAAAAAGAAAGTGGTTCGGCTCATTCATAGACAAGTCCAATCGTAAGGGGATGGTAGCTAAACACTTGGCACTATGTTCCTTCTTGATTTTAAATGTCACACTGAACACATAACCCTCTGTCCTCTCTGTAGAGTTGACTTATCTTGGGAATAGTGACAAAAACTGCCTCTTGTTGTAGGGACCATATGTGTGCTTTTGCTGATTCTAATTCTGGCTCATTTGAGAGCAAAGGGGGCTTCTCCAAACACTTCAATAACTTTCAGAAAGGCTTGAATCCTGGCTGGGTGCAGTGGCTGGTGCCTGTAAGCTCAGCACTTTGGGAGGCCAAGGCAGGTGGATCATCTGAGGTTAGGAGTTTGAGACTAGCCTGGCCAACATGGTGAAATCCCATCTCTACTAAAAATACAGAAATGAGGTGGACATGACGATGTGCGTCTGTCTGTAGTCCCAGGTACTCAGGAGGCTGAGGCATGAGAATTCCTTGAACCTGGGAGGCAGAGGTTGCAGTGGACTGAGATTGCACCACTGCACTCCAGCCTGGGTGACAGAGACAGACTCTGTCGAGAGAGAAAGAGAGAGAGAGAGAGAGAGAGAGAGAGAGAGGCTTGAACTTTTGAGACAGGAGTAATGCAGCGTAGTTGCCGGAAAATAGAAAATGCCAGGCAACAGTTTTATATGACTAGCAAAAGGAAACTATTAAAATAGCTGCAGAAGCTAGGGACTGCTAAGACCCTGAAAAACCAGGGTGAGGACCAAGCTGGCTGAGACTGACTGGACCAAACATGGTGCTGGACTTGAGCCAGGTTTCACCTAGGACCTCACGACCTGCTCGTTAACATCCTAAATCACACACTCACCAGTGCCATAACAGTCCCAGGAACAACCATATTTGGTGTAAAAATGGGTAGCGCCACAGTTCCAAGAAATCTCCACCTTTTTCCAGGAATTTTCATGAATCTTCTACCCCTTGGTTAAAGAAACCTATAAAGGTAGCAGCCCCGAACCCCCTTGGTGGATCTCTCTCTTGAGTACACCTGCATCCGCTTTTTATGAGTGTGTGCTTTTCTCTTTGCAATAAATCTCTGTACTTTCACTAATATTTCCCAATCCATCCTTGAATTCATTCTTGCAATGGTGTCAAGATCCTGGACGCTGGTTGGGATCAAGGTTCCACCAGTGTTTGGGGACCTTCCCCAGCCTACTGGTATCACTTTTATCCTCTGAAAGATAGAAAAGCATTTGTTTCTGGAGTAGACCATCCTATTTTTCCTATGGGAATAATAAACAATTCATCCTGGTTAGCGTAGACAGTATACTGTTTGTATGCCAACTCTTCATTTGTTTTTCTCTTCCAGAACTGGATACTTCAGTAGAGTGCTGGACTAGGTAAGGACTTTTGAATTTCTGGTCCAGACTCACATCCCTCTGTTAAATTAAGTTTAGCCTAATGCTGCCGCCTTACATATTTTAAGTTCAGCCTAAAGGTTTCTCCATGCATCATGAACTATTACCTAACTGGATGTGTGAACAGACTGTAACCTGCTCTTTTGCCAGTCACCAAGTTTTGGCCAATCAAAGGCAGCCAGCTGTTCCAACCATGTTCAAATAAGGCAAACACTGAGCCCTAACCAATCCAGCCATTTCTGTACCTCACTTCTATCTTGTTACATCCCTTTCCTTTTCCTCTCCACGCATCCTCTGCAACCACAGCAAAGAGTTTCTCTGAACCTATTGAGGTTCAGGGAACTGCCCAATTCATGCACTGATTTGCCCAATGAAACTCTGTTAAATGTAATTTGTGTAAAGTTTTTCTTTTATCACCTCTGCTGTATTTAGGCCTCTGAATGTCTTCACCATCCAGAAACAAATAGAATGTCAAGGCTGAAAGAGGCCTGAAGTGTCCACTTCATTGAACTCCCATGCAATGCCTGTCAAATGGTCACAGTCTCTGGCCTGGCTTTCTTTTGAGAAAAGTCACACCCTGTAACTATTACTCATGCTATATCCTCAGAGAGTCTGTAGACATAATTAAGAGCTCAGACATAAATTAGGTTTCAGACACAAATAGATTTTTAAAGTATCTTCCACCAATCTCTATATCTCTATTGGACTTAGATTGGGTTATTTTAATCTTCCAGAAAGACTGTTGTAGGTTCAGACATTTCAGATCAATTCACATTTTCTACTTGCAATGTCTAACTGGAAATCACGCATGGAAGCTGAGTCACCTCCGTTTCTCCTAGAGCCTGAGTTAGCTGTCACCAAGGCCCTGCGCATTATGCAGACTCATTCACATGCATACCAAAAGCAACACTTGATGGTTGTGGAAGATTTCCATCCTCACAGGTCATGAAATGCATCTGCACTGGAATACTTGTTGTTTACCTACACTAAGGATTTACAACTGCCTAAGTGTTGTATTTCTAGTGACTGTATTCTGAATCAAAAACTCCTGCCCTGAGGCAAGGACAACTTCTTTATTCACATGAAGAATGATAGCGGGTAAAGGGCAAAAAATTTTTCTTTAAACCTCTCTTTTCGTATGTGCAGAATAAAAATCTTATTAAAATAAGACCTTTCAAGTGCTTCCTTTCACTGTTCACTTGGGAAGGTATTTCACAGATGGTATGAACACCCTGAAATGTTGCCCGGTCTGAAATCTTTTATCTGTAGCTTTAGAAGAACAAAGGGTATAACATATGGAAAAAAGAAACCAGCAGTAGATGGCACCGCTAAGGGCTGGGACAGGAATCCAAATTATGATTCTTGTCTTGAAATATTGCTGGTTGGTTTCTACCCACAGAGGGCCATCTTGGGGTGCAGGGTAGAGATTGTATATGGGGTAATTAAGGGCACTGTGATTTCTTGACACCAATGCAGAACTGCGAGCTTTGCAAGTCCTCACCCTTTATCAAAGACAGACTTTTAAAAGAAATGAGGAAGGTGGATTTTCGTTTTTACAGTCATTGTTGGGATGGGTAGAATTGTGTTTCCCCAAACTTTGTATGTTGAAATCCTAACCCCTAGTACTTCACAATGTAACCTCATTTGAAAAAGGTCATTGTAAATGTAACTGATAGATGATACTGGAATAGGGTAGGCCCCTAATCCAGTATTACTGGTGTCCTTATAAAAAAGGGGAATTTGGATACAGAGACAGAAAGAAGACCATGGGAAGACATAGGGAGATGCCACCTAAAAGAAACACCAAAGATTCCCAGAAAGCCACCACAATAAGGGGAGGGGCATGAAACTGATTCTTCCTTCACAGTCCTCAGAAGGAATCAGCCCTCTTGACACCTTGATCTTGAACTTCTACCGTTGAACTGTGAGAAAATACATTTCTATTGTGTAAACTACCCAGCTTGTGGTTCTTTGTAATGGTAGCCCTAGAAAACTAACACAGTAGTCAAACTGAAAGCATTTATTGCAGTGTACTGTTTATGTAAAATCATAGAAGATTTTATACCTAAAAGTGCAATTTTATTTTCAAAGCATTATGACTAGAAATATTTCTTACTATCTTGATTTCTATTCTGTTGCTCATGCACACTCCTTATGCAGACATGTAGATTTGTATGTAATTCATAGAGTCTTTCTCTATTCCTGATTCCTTATGTTTGGAATTCCTATTCTCAGCCCTTAAAAACATTTGTAAAGACTTCCTTTCTTAGACTCTTCCTTCCTTCCTTCCTTCCTTCCTGCCTGCTTGCCTGCCTGCCTTTTTTCCTGACTGCCTTCCTGCCTGCCTTCTTTCTATTTTCTCTCTCTCTCTTTCTTTCTTGACTTTATTGCTTATTGTGTCTGAAAACGTTCTCTCACAAAGATGCACAGAACCAGATGGAACAAGAACCCCTTTAGCTGCTCATTTTCCTTCCACTCCATTGATTGTGTAAAGGTTTTTGTTTAAATTATGCTGGTAATTTTTATTTTCTCTGATGTCAAGAAGTTCCTCTTCCTAACTGATCACAAGGCACAGTAGCTCCCTCTTATCCATGCGAGATACTTTCTAAGACCTCCAGTGGTTTCCTGAAACCTAAGATAGTACTGAACTCTATGTAGACTATGTTTTTTCCTGTACATACATATCTATGATAAAATCTATCAGTTATGCACAGTAAGAGAACAACAACAACTAATAATAAAATAGAACATTAATAATAATATGGTGTACTAAAAGCTATATGAATGTGGTCCTCCTTCTCTTTCTCAAAATGTCTCACTGTTCTATACCTGTGGGTAAGTAAAACCACGGGAAGTAAAATCACAGATGGTGGGGGGACTACTGTATTTCATTTTAGTATTTTTAACAAATAGGTTAAAAACTCAAACTCTTTTTGGAAGAATTTTTAACAGATTTTTGATAGTTTCTTTAAAGGTAATAATATGAGAGTTTTTACATTTGAAACACAGAATTTTTAAGGTAAAAAAAAATCACATAAACTTGAAAATGTTTCCAAATATTCACTTTCAAATTATTCTTTTCATAGCATGCATCTCTTCAAAAAGCATCTTCTCACAGATTGGCCATCTTCTTTTAAAATCTGATAGATCATCTCTGATTTTTAAAATAACTCATGATGTGGGCAGATACAGAGCCCACTTGGCAAGTAGGATGAATGTCAGATCTTCTTTTTTCTTGATGTTCTCTTGTGCTTGCATTATTATTATCTTCAACGAACTTCTCAGGTTGTTTGGACATTTTCTAGGTCAGAGTTTTCTGCAGTGATGACATAGGCAATTCCTTTGAAGGAATTGTTTTAAGCCACTTGTTCATTTTGTGAGGATTAGTTTAATCTAGATAACAATATCTGTAAGTGCATTTAACCAGGAGCATCTCCAGTGCAATACTGTCCAATAATCTGATATCTCATGGCTAAGTAAGGGGCTGCCATCATTATTCTTTTTCTTTTTTTTTTTTTTTGAGACAGGGTCTTGCTGTATTGCCCAGGCTAGAATGCAGTGGCACAATCTTGGCTCACTGCAACCTTTGCCTCCCAGGCTCAAGTGATCCTCCCACTTCAGCCTCCCAAGTAGCTGGGACTACAGGCTGTGCCACCATACCTGGCTAATTTCTGTGCTTTTGTAGAGGTGGTGTTTTGCCATGTTGCCCAGGTCTTGCACTCTTGGGCACAAGCTATCCGCCCGTCTAGGCCTCCTAAAGTTCTAGAATCACAGGTGTGAGCCACTGTGCCCAGCCCATCAACATTCTTGATCAAAGTATCTCTACTCTTAAGATCCTGGGAACACTACATGGATCCCATGATGATGTTTGGTATATATAGACTAAATGAGGCTGACAATTTAATACACCTATTCATATTAGTTAAGTTAAACTTATTTTTTCATAAAACTAAATGTAAATGGAAGTTTTAGCATTTTCTCCAGCACTCCAATGCGTCAGTGCTGGACATTCTGTTTTGGAGATCACTGATCTAGATCAATCATGGTTGGAAGGGCTATGAAATTCTTTAATACTTAAAAGATTATGTATTTAATTTAAAAAACTGATGGAAAACATGAGGTTTTGAAATATGTCTACATTGTGGAATGGGAAAGTCAAGCGAATTAACGAATGCATTACTTCACATAAATCCTTTGACACTTTTGATTAGATTCTGCCATATTGCTTACTATAGCTTTGGGAAACACAGTGGCAATATGGATGGATCACCATTGTACAGTCAAAGAAACTCACAGTAAAACATCCTGGTCACTTCCTGGGTTGTGGATTACTGGGGCCATCTCTGTTATATTACCTCTAATCACTAAATGAGTCTTTGCTCCGTTTTCATAAAGCTGTGCTGTCCTTTTAGACTGGCTCCAGTGGGGCTCCAAAGATAAGCCAGAATGTCCAATAGCAAACAAGCTGCCAAGTTGGCCAGAGTGATTTGTTAGGATTTCTTTTTTGGCCAATTAAAAAATAGCTGTCAAAAGCATTACTTTGCAGAACTCATTAAGGTAATGTTCAAATTGTCTCTAATAATTCCTTGACCATAATTAAGCAAAAAAAATAACACAAAACAAAAATCTTCCTATTTCCCAGAGTCCTGGGTTTATCACAAGTGCTATTAGTTCTAATGAGTTAATAAAAGAAGAACCACATTTGGGAATTATCATTTATCATTACCCTTTATTTTTCAACACACACACACACACACACACACACACACACACACACACCCCTACATTGGTTTGTTTCTGAGTGATGTGTAAGGGAATTTAAAATATCATTTGGTAAATATATGTGCTAGTGTGAATGGGTAGAAGTTATCACTTTTAAACACTTCATATAATATGAAGTGCAAGTAACAAGGCTCCCAGCTGAAATGATTAAAAAGTGATATTGTAGAAGAAAGTGTGGTCCCAGACTCTTCCTGTACCAGTGTTACTTGTTGAGATTGTTCCAAATCTGCCTGTTCTCAGGTTCCTCCTCCAGGATTCTAATATAGCAATAATAGGGATTTTTCAGATGATTCTTAGGAACACTGGAGTTTGAGCACCATTGGTCTAGGCTGTGTGTCAATAGAGATAAAGGTGTCAACTCACATGTGTACACACTGCAGTCTGCTGCACTGGGAATGACTTATTTACTCTAGGTTCATTCACAGCTTCTGTTTATGGCATAATACCTTCTGAGATAGCCCATTATGACAACAATGCCTCTGCTTCTTCCAGATTCTTGGCTGTCACTATCCTGACCTACCACCTGTGTCATATCCCATTAGGTTCTGTGGATGAGGCATCGTGCCTGGCACAGACTGACACACGTTGGGACAAACTTGGCAGAGAAGCCAGAGCCAAAGCAAAAAACAGAAATGAACCAAGATACAACCTTTGTGGAAAACTCTATTGAACAAAAGCAACTCTGTGGAGTATCCTCTCAGCTGCAAAGTGAGACAGAATTACGGGACAAGCTTGGCCACTGATGGAGGTAAAGCCTGATGGGCCTGGGGCTGGGATGAACAATGGGGACAGGATTGTTGGTTCCAAACCAGTTTCTTTGACTTGCATTTCCCAGCGTGTGTTCTATAGAACACTAATCTTACCTATGTTCCAGGAATAAAGGGTTTCATGGTTAAAACCCTTTCTTGGATATCTTCTTTTTTTTTTTTTTGTTAACTTTCTATTTTGAAATAATTATAGACTGAAAGGAAGTTGCAAAATAGTACAAATAGTCTTGTGTATCCTTCGTCCAGCTTCTCCCAGAGTGACATTTTATATAACTGTTGTACAATGTCAACCAGGAAATTAATATGGTACAGAGTCATTAACTACAGGCCTTATTCCATTTTCTTTCTTTCTTTCTTTCTTTCTTGTTTTTTTTTTTTTGTTTGTTTGTTTTTGAGACAGAGTCTTGCTCTGTTGCCATGCGCCAGGCTGGAGTGCAGTGGCACAATCTCGGCTCACTGCAACCTCCGCCTCCCAGGTTCAAGCAATTCTCCTGCCTCAGCCTCCTGAGTAGCTGGGACTACAGGTGCACACCACCACACCCAGCTAATTTTTATTGTAGTTTTTAGTAGAGACAAGGTTTCACCATGTTGGCCAGGATGGTCTCGATCTCTTGACCTCGTCGTGATCCACCTGCCTCGGCCTCCCAAAGTGCTGGGATTACAGGCGTGAGCCACCACGCCTGGCCCCTTATTCCATTTTCAACATTTTTTACATGCATTCAGTTGTGTGTGTATGGTGTGTATGTGTATAGTTTGATACACTTTTATGCTGTGTGTAAATTTGTGTAACCACATCACCACAAAATGGCTCTCTTATACCACCCCTTTGTATTTATCCCCTCTTTCCATCTCTGTCCCCTGGAAACTCTTATCTGCTCTCCATCTTTACAATTTTGTCATTTCAAGAACCTTATCTATATGGACTCACACAAGTAAGTACAATTTCGAGATGGAGTTTTTTCCACTAAGCACAACAGCCTTTAAGATGGGTCCAGGTTGTTGCATGCATGAATAGTTTGTTCCTTTATGTTGCTGAGCAATATTCCCTGGTGTTACTGTACCATGGTTAGTTTAACCATTCATCATTGAAAGACACTTGGACTTTAAATCACCAGTTCGGGGTGATAATAAGATGCGAACATTTAGGTACAAGTTTTTATATTGATAGACATTTTCGTTTCTCCAGAATAAATGTCCAAGAATATAATTGCCTGGTTGAATGGTAGTTGCACATTTAACTTAATAAGAAACAGCCAATGTACCATTTCAAATTCCCACCAAGGACATATGAGAAATTCAGTTTCTCTGCTTCTTCTCCAGCGTTGTTGCTGTTTTGTAGTTGTTCTAACAGGTGTGTAGTAATATCTCATGGTAATTTTAGTTTGCATGTTCCTAATAGCTAATGATTATAAATACCTTTGCGTGTTCATATTTCATCTGTATCTCCTCTTTGGTGAAATGTCTGCTCATATTTTTGCCCATTTTATAACTGGATTTGGGAGTTGTTTTAATTGTTGAATTTTGAAGGTTATTTATAGATTCTAGATTCTAGTCCTTTGTCAGTTACGTGGTTTACAAATGTATCCTCCCAGGTGGTAGGTTGTCTTTTATTTGCTTAACTGAGTTTCCATAGTACAAAAGTTTTTCATTTTGATGACCTCTCATTTATTTTGTTTTTATGGACTGCATTTTGGTGTCACGTCTAATAATCTCTCACCTAACCCTGGGTCCCGAAAATTTTCTCTTATGACGTCTTCTAAAAGTTTTACAGTTTTACGTTTAAATCTGTTTACATGCAATATATAGTCCTAGCTTTACATTTAAATCCATGATCCATCTTAGATAATCTTGAGTTAATATCTACATAAGGTATGAGACTTAGGTCAAGATTTATTTTATTTGTTTTAAATTCTCAATGCTTTCTCATATATTAAGGGCTAATTAACATTCCAAAGTCAAATAAATATATTTTTAAGTTTAACCTCTGTTTCTGAAACTTGGCCACCTATTATGTAGCCAGTATTTATTGGGCAATTTCTGTATATAAGGCACAGGGTTGGATACTGAGAGAAGGGGCAGAACCTCTGTTCTCTATGAACTGGTTTGTTTTTATTCATTTGCATACATATATTATTTGTTTACACAACACCCTTAGAACTGTATTTTGTGGAAATGTTACTAAAACACCAGGGATTCAGTCTAGATTCTGTGGTTCACCGCACAGAAAGCCAATGACTGAGATGACGAGTACTGCCAAGGAAGAAGGCTTTACTCGGGTGCTGCAGCTGAGGAGATGAAAGCCCCGTCTCAAATCCATCTCCCTGACCAACTAAAACTAAGGATTTATATAGCAGGGAAAAAATGAAACAACGCGTAAGAAAACAGGAACTAGGAAGGGGCAAGGAAGCAATCCTGATGAATGAGGGGTCAGGCATCTCATTGGATGTGGCGATCTGGTGAGTTTCAGTTCTTTGATACTTTTTTGGGAGAGGTTGAAGGTCATTTCCTGAGAAAGGAACTCAGATAAAGGAAATGTAGTTTCAAGCTTTAAGACCAGAAAGGTCAATCTCTATGTTTATCCAAAAAACTATCTATAGGAGGAATTAGCTGGTTTCAGAAATCCTTTAGGAAATTCTGCTCAAGGTAGCGGATGGACAGAGAGACTGAGTCAGGTATCAGTGGAAGTAAAGAGAGATGCAAAATCAGAATGGCATGTAGGCAAGGGCCAGGATCTGTTAGAAGCCTGCAGTCAAAAGCAAGGAGGGCAGACAAAGGAAGAGGGCTTGGGAGCTGGAGGGAGAGTGCCAGGGATCAGACATGTCCGATGGACTGTGATGGTCAGTGCCCAGTCCAGTTTTTAAAGATCTGAGGGCCTTTTTCTTTCTTTCTTATTTGCTGGGCAATGCAACGTTAG
Source organism: Cacajao melanocephalus (assembly GCA_963573385.1). Lineage (NCBI taxonomy): Eukaryota > Metazoa > Chordata > Mammalia > Primates > Pitheciidae > Cacajao > Cacajao melanocephalus. Next base: position 67,681 of record CAUYLG010077668.1, read on the forward strand.
TGTCTGGCAGGAACCAGCTAGGTTTATATACACACACATATTAAACTTTTTTTTTTTTGAGACAGAATTTCACTGTTGTTGCTCAGGCTGGAGTGCAATGGTGTGATCTCAGCTCACTGCAACCTCTACCTCCCAAGTTCAAGCAATTCTTCTGCCTCAGCCTCCTGAGTAGCTGGGATTACAGGTGCAAACCTGTAAATTCTGTATCAAATCCTTGGATCTTCCAAAAGACTGAGTAAAATTATGATTTAATTCTACAGAAGTAGAATCTCAATTGAATATCATCTACCAAAGAACTTCAATGTCTATCTTTTTGGGATCATTTCAAAGATCCTAAATCTGTGCTTACTTTGGCAGCAAGTATTAGTATTTAGTACATTAGTAATTGGTGCATTGGAATGATACAGAGATGATTAGCACGGCCCATCGCAAGGATGCCATGCAAACTTTTGAAGCTTTCCATATTTTTATTGCATTTACTCAATCATATGTGGGAGCTGAAAGAAGGTGATCTTATGGAGGTAGAGAATAGAAGAAAGTTACTAGAGGTTAAGAAGGACGTGAAGGTGAAGGAATGAAGAGAGATTGGTTGCATACAAACATATAGTTAGATAGAAAGAATAAGTTCTAATGTTAGACGGTAGAGTACAGTGACTGCAGTACATATTTCAAATATAGCTAGAAGATAGGGTTTGAAATGTTCCCAACACATAGAAAGAAATACTCAAGGTGGATACCCTGATACCCTGACTTGATCATAACATGTTCTAAAGATGTAGTGAAACATCACATGTACACCATGAATAGGTAAAAATGTGATGTATCAATTACAAAAAGACACTAAATCAAGAAGGAAGGCAGGGACTGCTGTTGGGGGTGGCCCTGGCATCTGGTGATGAGTGGTGGACAGACACAGACACAGGTGGGGCATAGGAGAGGCAGCAAACTGTAGGTCGCCTGGTTCAGGAAGCTGTTTTAATCCATTTTGAATGTAATTAAGTTGTGTTTTCTGTTCCTAAAGGATAGCTTTCTCTTTGCCATTTGTCTACTCCCCATTTTTCTGTACTAAGGTTTCCTTGTCTTACACTGATCAGGCGAACAGGCTATTAAATAATACAAGTAAGAAAATATGAGAGAGAGATTGTTTAAAAGTGATCAAATGGCAAAGAGGATTCCCAACCAAAGGGAAAGAGGAGTGGAGTGACACCTGCTATGTGCCAGTCACTGTACTGTGTCTTTTCAACTGTCTGTCTTTATCCATTCTGATCACACACACACACACACACACACACACACACACACAGAGGAAGTGGGTATTGTTAGATTGTTAGCCCTACTTAATTGATGGAAATGGAAGTCTGGTGGGCTACAGTAGACTGAGAACCTTTAGTCAGTAAGTGTAAAGGGCATTGCAGGGATTGAAACACCACTTCTGACTTCAGAGCCACACATTTTCTGCTGCTCTGCAACACCTCCTACCACTGAAATAGAACATTTCCATGTCACCGCTCTAGAAACAAAACATTTCACTCAATTGTTTTTCAACCAGGAAATAAAAATATTAAAAAAGCAAAGATGACCCCATTTCCTCTTAACTATATTTAATACAGGGAAAGTGATAAAAGAACACAGTAGATTTTGCATTAGCTATGCAAGCCTGGTCATACTAAATTAGAAGGGCACAGTTTGTAGACAGGCTCGATAGACCATGGGTTCTGTGAAATGGACCCTGAGCCAGTCAACATTGATGGGGAAGAAGCCCACCTGCTCTTAACACTTTGTGTGGGGCCCAGCTCAGTGCCTTAAATTAGGGATCATTATGTATACAATTTGATAGTAGAAAGACAGAAAAAAAAACCCTAGTCTGTAGAAAAAAAGTGTTTAAGCTTTTTAGATTACAAAATAGGAACTATAACATCCACTGTGATGGCACAAAAATTAAGTCTAGCCACTAAATCATATCAAAGCCAAAATACAGAAAAGAGGTGTGCTTCCCGTTATAAGATCCACATGCACAAAATCTAATCACGTTCCAGCTCAGCCTCTCGAATACCAGCTCCTCCTGGTCCTGTTTCTGGTGCTGCATGACAAGCTCCCCCTAGTGGGAAGCAGGGACATTTCAGCATCCATGCTCAGCTGATTAAGAACAATAGAAAAGTCTCAGGGTTTCCATTTTTTTAAATGCTGCATTAGTTGGACACTGAGCTAAAATCAGAGCCAAAACCAGTGGATTTTTGTGGAATGCAGATAAGAGTGGGACTTTTCACCATCCCCTCGTGTTTATGCTCAGGAAATCCTAATAGGACACACCCTGAAAGTGCAGGGATGTCTGAACAATCCCATTCATGCCTGTGCGCATATCAATCAGTCTCTCTCAATCCCTTACTTCCAATAGGACCCAACAGTGAAATGCATCCTAGGTTGTCATAGACACCGTATGTGGTGCACAGAATTGGAAGGGCCCTTCTAATGCTGCTGACACCTGACTTAGGTGGGTAGAAGCCCAGCTTCACATCTGCTTTGCTTTCCACTTTACTGTTAGCCTTTGCATGCACTCAAAGGGCTGCTGATAAGATCTGTCCAGTGACATTTTTGTGTGCCCTTCAATCTTATTTTACTAACAGGTCAGCAACCTGAACCAAACATAAGGAAGCCACTTGCTCCAAATCACATAGAAGGTTGAGCATGTGACTACTACCAAGAGGAAGTAGAGACACAAGGGACACCATCTTGGAGGCTAATTTGCTATGTTCACTTCTGATTAGCCCTTGTCTTGTGAAAGCCTCCTGATTACTACTTAATTTACCGTCCCTCATGTAAGAACATGTCAACCTTGATGTTTTCACACAAATTATAGGCTTTGATGCATGCAGCACTCTTGCCTCTTCTGGAAGGTAGTCTTTCATTGTCTTGCACAGGGCACATGTACTCTTTCCCTGTGATATATAAGCCCTGGTTCTGGGGGTAACAGGTGCAGAGATCTCCCTGACTTGCTCCCACTAACGACCGTGCTTCCATCTGTAAGTTCCCCCCAGTAAAACATCCTTTACCAACACACTGGAGTTGTCTGCCTTGTTCTTTGGTTTCTTGGCTCTTTTGGCATTTGGGGGCTGCTTTGCATATATGACCCTTTCATGGAGCAGGCATGTTCCCATGCTATCCAGCTGGCTGCTGACACTGGCATAGGGCAACCCTCAGAGAGAACTGGCCACCTCTCCCTTCAAGTATTGAAAAGAGCAAGAAGCACAGGGCTACTTCACAGGCCAAATGACCAATGCCCTGCTGGAGCTATCCAATTCTCACTGTTAGCCTGGGCACTCTCCAGGAGACCAAACATTCTGTACTTAGGCAGCCCTCAAGAATCAAAAAGTTACACTCTCAGCAGTGGAAAAGCTAAGCACACTTTCCAGGTTAAAAACTCCTTGTGTTGCAGATCTCGGGATAGGCTAAAGCTCTTCTGGGGAGCATTTATCCCCATTAATGTGTTGTCATCAGGGTTGTGGGGTATAATTTACAAAGAAAGTCATGACACAGTGATACCACACAGTATCTATCTGCCATAGAAAGAAATTTATTGTGTTGCATGGATTTGTGCAATATAAATATTTCTCGAAAGAAAGAAAGAATGAATAATGACATCATTAGTTTTTAGGAACTGATTTTTGAGAATTTGCATATATGGAAGTTGAGTCTTCTGAAATTAGCACATTGTGGATGTGGAAGGAGTCAACTAGCTTAAGGAAACATAAGAAGCTGCAGGGAGCCTGAGACAGAGTAGGATGAGGCAAGAAGAAAGACCTGGAGTGGGGCCAGGACTGTGAGACTCACACTTGGTCCTTTTAACAGGGACCTCCTAAGGCCTAGGGGATAGGATTAGCTCCAGACGTCACTGCACCCAAATGTCTCTCCACTGCTAGGGAGAGAAGAGAGGAAGCCAGAGAAGGCGTGAGCAAGCCTGGCTGGGGAGGGCTCCCAGGGTCCTTGTGGCAGAGATGACTCTACCCACACTTGAGAGACTGATGTGTCAGGAAAGCATGCAGAGGTAAGTGAGATGCTAGGTCAAGGAATCAGAAAAGAGAGTCTGGAGGGATCTGGGAGTAGATATGAAAAGCCATGGTGTCAAGCCAGAGATGAGAACCTGGGCTCAGAGGTTCTGGAGGGTGAGAGGGCAGTGCTGGCCAACCACACAGACCAGGCATTGGAGCCAGTGATGGCCTAGGTGTGCTGGCTGCAGCCCAGCTCAGAGCCCAGAGGAAGCTGGCTGCATTTAAAGAACTGAGACACTGCAAAAAGTTATACTCCTAAACTGTGGAGATGTTGGCCAAAGCTCCTTTCAGGAGTGGCAAGAGCTGTGTGTCTGAACCAGTCCCAGTACTGGCCCTGATCCTGATAACGTATTTACGTTAAACCAATCTACAGAGGCCATCCGGAGTGTTGGCTTCAGTCCTTCCTTACCCCACGCAATCCTCCTAACGCTTTGCAGAATGGAGACCTCTCAAATACTGTAAGGAGAGTATGCGAATTTGGGTTGGCCTAATTGGTTTCGTGATTTCTGTTTGGTTGAGCTGTCAGGAATTTGTTCTGATGGGCTTGCCTGGGTGACAGAGTTATTCATTAACCAGACCCAAGAAGGGGAGGGAGCCATGTACAACCTGCCAAGCACTAGTGGTTGACCTCAAACCCTAGAAAGGCTCCCATCTCTCTCAAGTGGAGTCTTACTACATAAGTCTCTCCATCCCCTTACTGCACGTCACTGAATACAGAATAAAGGTGCATGGTTATAGGCTCTCAGAGGGCAGGGACCATGTGATGTAATCCTTTGCATCTACTATTAGACACTGTCTAATATCGTAGCCTCTGACCCAACATGGCTTTCAAACCCTTCATAAAGGGCTACCCTGAATTGAGATGTGCTGAATTTTGAAGCCTTAATATAGAAAAATAATGTAAAACATCTTATTAGTATGTCCTTACATTAATTATGTTTGGTTAAGGAAAATATATTATTAAAAGTAATTTCTTCGGTTTCCTTTTATTTTTTTTTTAATGCGGCTACTCAAAAATTTAAAACTCTGTACAAGGCATGGTACTTCTGGTAGGTAGCACTATTTAATACCTTCTCTGGTGGCAAATCCAAGTCACAGATCTTATATAATTTGGATAATAAACTCCCTTCAGTCACCAGTGAGCCCACACTGATAAAAGAAAGAAACTGATTGCAGAGCCTTTGAGATCCCAACCCAATTAAACGCTGACCTTTGTTCCTTCTTTTCACAGCCAGTTAAGAAAGAAATTACTCAGAGGAAAATCTTAACAATTTCTATCAACTGAAAGTCTTGTCTCAGACCCAGACTGACTTTCATTCAATCCATTCTCTGAAATTTGAGTACCTAACCGCAGCCTGCCGGGGCTCATCTAGCTGAGACAGGGATCCTTCTGGAAAGAATAGGCACAGTCTCTGGGTGCTTCTAGCTTCTGGCCCTGTTCCCTCAAAAGGTCAGTTTCAGTTTCAGATCACACAGGTTATGTGCTAGAACTCCTTCTCCCCGTGTTCCCCCAGGGGCCTGATCAGCCCAGCAGAGCCTGAGTTACAGGTCACAGTTCCAGCGGTTGTTCTTCCCTAGCTCTTTCAAAGCCGCACTTAACACTGATCCTGAGACTTCCTTTTTCTACATCACTTTGTGCTTGGCTGGGATTAAATGGAAGACTTATACCATCAGCAAATTGGCTTTCCACACCTCACAAACCAACTCACACGCTTACTCCCAATCCTTGAGAATACTGGGTCTAATTCCCAAAGTCGGCTGGTATTTCAGACCAAGATCAGCTCGAGCCTCCATCCAAGGCCTAGTAAGAATGGCCTGTTTGCCTAAGAGGATTAAGTGGAGGACAGCCAGCTAAGCTTCACAGAGACTTTTTAATGACTTCAGCTCTAATCGCTTCCTGCTCTAGGCCTCGTCAGCCACCACCAGTCATGACTGGGCTTTTTTAAGACTGATGTCACTAATCTGTTCCACTCCAAGGATGCCAAAGCCCCTCTCTTTGTTGTCTCTTTTGCTTCCCCTTTGCAGGCTCCACTTTTATTCTTCTGAAGAATGTAACCCCCTTGCCCCCACTCCTCATACCTCTCAAACTGCCTCTCTCATCTCACCAGTTTGGCCTTCTCTGAGTATTTTGGACAGGAAGTAGAATCTCATTCACAGGCTCACATCATCATTTTTGGAATAACTTATTTAAATGGAACATTCACTGTCACAAAAATAAACTTGCATTTCAGGGCCTGGTGCTGTGACTCGCACCTGTAATCCCAGCACTTTGGGATCCAGGTGGGTGGATTGCTTGAAGCCATGAGTTCAAGGCCAGCATGAGCAACACAGCAGGACCCTGTTTCTACAGAACGTTGTAAAATTAGCCAGATGTGGTGGCCTGTGCCTGTGGTTCCAGCTACTCGGAAGGCTGAGGCAGGAGAGTTACTTGAGCCCAGGAGTTTGAGGCTGTAGTGAGCTATGGTTGCACCACTGCACTCCAGCCTGGATGACAGAGTGAGACCCTGTCTCTAAAAACTTAAAACAAAAATCTTTTAAAAAAGAAACCTGCATTTGATCTGAGAAAGCAGAGAATATTTGTGAGCAATTTCTGGCCCCAGTTGTCTATGACTTGAAAAACCTGTTTACCCACAGTTCACCTCTTGATTATGATATAACTTCTTTTACTTGGTAGTTCTCACATTCAGCTAGATCCAAAGCCCATGATCAAAACTCATGGTGCCCTTTTGTATTATTGAAATCTTTAAATTATTTTTCTTTTATAAAAGAGCTACCTTTCCCCTCTGGTCAAGGAGCTGTTAGATTGTGTGTCAGCTGGAAAAAAAAATTCTAATTACAGTGTCAGTATTTTGAAAATATTTTGGCACTAGGCTTACTAGATCTACTGTTTTGTGAGTTCTGTGTGTCCACTGTCCAGTTTTGGTATTAGTGTTATGTTGGCTTTATAAAGGACATTGGACATGTTGATTTTCTTTAGAAAAAATTTAAAAGTATTAGAATAATTCCTTTCTTACAATTTTTAAATTTAAAATTTCATTTGTGAAATTATCTGGATCTGGCATTTGGACAAATTATTCACTTCATGTATATTCATTCCTTAGGTTTTCTAATTTATTTGCATAGTTAAAAAATGGTTTCTCTGTCTGTGTTATTTCCCACTCTCCTTTCTAATTTTATGTATTTGTATGTTGCCCCTGTCTTTGTGTTATTTCCCACTCTCCTTTCTAATTTTATGTATTTGTATGTTGCCCCTCCTTATTGTTTAGGATATTAATGGTTTATCTATTTTATTTAAAAGCAACGGGACTTGGATTCATTTATTTTTCTCCCAAATACCATTTTTTAAATTTATTCAGTTCAACTCTCATTTTTGTTTCTTCATTTTGTTTTTTCATAATTATCTTGTGTTCTTTTTCAAACTTTTTAAGTTGAATAACTAATGCATTATTCTGATTCTTTGTATTTATTAATGCTAAGTGCTTAAGCCTAATAATTTTCCTCAAAACATTGCTTTAATCATGTTCTTAGGTTATGAAGTACAGCTGGCAAATTTATTCATAATTATTATTGTCTAGGTTTTCTTTTCTTTTCTTTTTTTTTTTTTTTTTGAGACAGAGTTTTGCTCTTGTTGCCCAGGCTGGAGTGCAATGGTGCGATCTCAGCTCATTGCAACCTCTACCATCCGAGTTCAAGTTATTCTCCTGCCTCAGTCTCTGGAGTAGCTCGGATTACAGGCACCTGCCACCGTGCCCAGCTAATTTTTGTATTTCAGTAGAGACGAGGTTTCACTATGTTGGCCAGGTTAGTCTCGAAGTCGTGACCTCATGCAATCCACCCGCCTCAGTCTCCCAAAGTGCTGGGATTACAGGTGTGAGCCATTGTGCCCTGCCTATTGTCTAGCTTTTCTGCACAAATGTGCTGTGCTCTTTGCCCTGAAGGCCTGCTTGGTTTCGTTTTTTGACTTTCCCCTCTTTTATGGTGAGCAGGGCTGGTAGAGGGGTTGTCTTTTAACACACAGATGGGCTATCCAAGGGTTTCTTCTTATGACATCCACATATCCTGATATTCTGAAATAACAAACTCTATTAATCTGTTCTCATACTGCTAATGAAGACATACCTAAGACTGGGTAATTTATAGAGGAAAGAGGTTTAATTGACTCACAGTTCTGCAGAACTGGGGAGGCCTCAGGAAACTTACAATCATGGCAGAAGGGGAAGCAAACATGTCCTTCTTCACATGGTGGCAGGAAGGAAAAGTGCCAAGCAAAAGGGGAAAAGTCCTTGATGGTTATAAAACCATCAAATCTCATGAGAACTCATTCACTATCATGAGAAAGGCGTGGCGGTAACTGGCCCCATTATTCAATTACCTCCTACTGGGTTCCTACCATGACAAGTGGGAATTATGGGAACTACAATTCAAGATGAGATTTTGGTGGGGTGGAGACACAGCCAAACCATATCACGAACTTAAGAATACCACGATAGCAATGTTTTGTTGTTTTTTTTTTTTCCTCCCTCCTATGTCTTCTCTGGGAATGTAAACCTAATTGTTCCAAGCATAGCACTTTGGGTTGGATTTCATAGAATACTTTATCCTACTTTCAGAGATATTAACATCCTGCTATAGATGTGGTGAGCACATGTTGCATTCATTCATTCACCAACAGTTACTGAGTGTTAAGCGCTGGTCTGATTGTGGGTATTACTTGCTCTTTTCACTCAGTCAGATCCAAATATTCCTCAGGATGATTTGGGGAGCTATAGATATGATTTTCTCTGTGTTTCAGAAAGGGAAAGTGACAGATAGAATTTTATCCCACCATCTGTTATCGGATGTGTCAGTAGTTAATTTTTTGAAGAGTATTTGAAAAGTGTTTTAGACTCTTGGAGCTCATGTGAAACTGAAGCTTGGTTTCTAAGTGACCATCTTCATCAACAGAGGAAGAATTATCTTGGCTTAACTGTTTACCTAAGCCTTAACTGATCTTTCATCTTCTAAATACTATGCGGCCTTTATGCCTTTTACCTTCTTCCATCAAGCAGGTAGAGTTTATTAGCCAGAATTACCCTGTTGAAAACATGGGCTTGGGCAGGCTGGAAACAAAGACAGGGGGCTGCCTTCTGTCCTTGTCTAAGGAGAATGCCCAGACACTCAGCCTTTTGCAGACTTGACTCTGAATCTGAAAATGTGCTCAGATTCTTTTGTTCTTGCCTAAGGTAGGCTGGCAACAACAGCTGATGTGGAAGGTCAATAAGTGTGTCAATAAGCCCCTGCCTGGAGTCCTTTTTTTCCCACCTGCAAAATTGATTTGGTCAGCAGAGACCCCGACTGAGAGGGGCCCTCTATCTTTGGGTTATGCAGTTTCTGTTCATGCCCCTGGACAAGACTAACTCCAAAGAAAGAAAATCGAAACCTAATCATAAGTCATACTGGAGGCTTTACATAAAACTGGAAAATAATCAGATGGAGTTGAGCATCTCTCAGTCAGATCTTTGCTTGGGGCCCACTAACTTATCAATGTGATGGCCTCTTTCACCCTGTGCTGGTTGCTGCAGGCTTCTAGAGAGCAGCTTGGGGACTGAGGCCAACTCTACATTCAGGGAGGCTGAAGGCAGTTCCTGGTGAGTTTGGACGCACTTTCCAGCCACCTGCCTCATGTTATGATGCTGCGAAATGCTTCCAAGCCAGAGACTCACTTCATAGGCTGGCTCAGGCTTTTGAAATAAAATACCCACCAGAAACAGGCATTGGCAGGCTCTCCTTCAGGGATGCGGTAGAGGCAGGGACCCTGGCATTGTCTCCACACAGCTTTAGGTGATGGAGGGTTTTTTAATTTGGCCTCTATTTCAAGCCCTTTCTGAAAAAGAAGAGCATAACCAGGATATTTCCAAGGCAGATGGTGCTTCTGTTTATTTTTTTCACAGGAGTGTGTGAGAAATGGAGACAGAGTGATTGGAGAGATGAGGATGGGGGATCAATGGTCTCTGAAGGCCCCCTTGCTTGTGTGAGGGTGGGAGCTCAGGTGCGGGACAGCCTAGGTATGGGGAAGGGCTTTCCTCTACATAAATTTCTGGGGGATCTAGAAGTGACTTTCACAAAATGCTTCCCTTCTGGACCTCACTCTTTTGAAAGGCAAGATTTGTCTAGCTAATAAGGAAGGTAACAGATAAAGATATCAATAAAAGCAACATTAAAGTTTTCCCAGGGTACACCAGCCTGGCCCTTCCTGAGAGCTGACAGAGGTTCTGGGTTAAAAATTACCTCTCCTTCCAGAACTATCTTTGAAACACTTAATCTGATTTTTATCCTGCGGATATTTATTAAACTCCAGTGGCCAGACCACAGGAGAAAAAGCCTAGGGACTTCATAAAATATAGACTCTAATAGAAGATCACACAAAACACTGGGTCCCTGGGGCTTATATCTTTAGCATGACCACAAATTAGATAGAAGCTTACTCCTCCCTGCCAACTACTACTACTGACCCCAACTACTGCTCTTACCCTGGACATCAAGGAAAAATGTCTTTCTCCAGCCTTAGTACTTGGGTAAGAGAACAAAATATCTGCCTTGATTATTCAGAAACACAAAGCCACGGTACAATTTTCCAGCTTTAATTCACACTACCTGGTTAGTCCCAAAAAACTCATGCTGAGAATTAGTGCAGAATGCCGCTGACTTGGAAGTGACTGTAGGCTCATGGTACCAAGAAAAGCAAATCCTCTCAGATTTGTTTCAAAGAATTCCCATTACTATGACTTTTAAAACATATGAGCTCACCAGCACGGATCACAAAACTCACAAAGATACCATGCTCTAGAAGCATCATACAACTGAAAAAACAAACAGCAGATTTAGCCTCCAAAAGGTTTCACATATTGGGTTATCAGACGAAGAATATAAAACAAGTATTTTAAATTATGTTTAAAGGTAAAAAAATAATACAGAGGTCTGTGTTAGTTTGTTAGGACTGTCATAATAAAGTACTACAGACTGAGTGGCTGAAACAACAGAGATTTACTTCTCACAGTTCTGGAGCCTGGAAGTCTGAGCTCAGGGTGTCAGCAGGGTTGATTTCTTCTGAGACCTCTCCCCTTGGCTTGTAGATGGCTGCCTTCACCGTCTTTTTACGCTCATTCCTCTGCATGTTTTGTGTCCTAATCTCCTTTTCTTACAGCAAGGCTAGTCATATTGGACCAGAACCCGCCCTAATAACCTCACTGAACCTTAATAACCTCTTTGGAGACCCTATCTCCATATACAGTCATATTCTAAAGTAGTGGGAATTAGGACTTCAGCATATGAACTTTTGGAGTAAATACAACTCATAGTAGAAAATATATAAATAATGAACAAAATAATTAAAGGTTTTTAAGGAGATTTGAGAAAAAATTCAACTAGAACTTCTAGAAATGAAACATAATGTAACAACGTTTATATAAACCTCAATGAGTGGTTTGAGAGATTAGTGTGGGTGAAGAAATAATTAGAGAACCAAAAGTCAGACCAGTAGTTTATGTACTGCACTGTCCAGAGAGAAAAAGGGATAAAGAGAAATGTTCAGAATTCATGAGACTCCAATACACCCAGATACAGCCTAATGAAACTTCAGGATAGATAGATTGCTTACAAAAGAGTGACGATGAAATTGACTTCTTGCAAGCATCCAGAGAAGCTATAGGTAATAGTGGAACAATATTTTGTTGTTGTTGTCATCAATGTTTAATTTTTTTTAACTTTTATTTTAGATTTGGGGATTGTTTCATGGGTGAACTCATGTCATGGGGGTTTGTTGTATACATTATTTCATCGCCCATAAATTAAACCCAGTAGCAAATAGTTATCTCTTCTGCTCCTCTCCCTCCACCCACCCTCCACCCTCAAGTTGACCCTAGTGTCTGTTGTTTTCTTTTTTGTGAAACCATATTTTAAATATGCTGAGAGAAAATAACCATCAACCTAAAACTGTATATGCCTTGAAGATAACTTTCAAAAATAAGAGTGAAGTTAAAAAATTTTGAAGTAAAGAAAAACAGACAATGATTAAAGGAAATTTTGAGGGCTTGTCTTAAGCACAGGGAAGACAATTCAAGTTAGAAATATTGAGATGAAGGCATGATGAGATAAGAAAGTGGCAAATATATAAACAAATCTTTAAAAAATTGACCGCATAAAACAATGGCAATAAACTTTGTAAGTAGAGGTATAGTTGTGAAATACAAAGCAACAATGGCATATAAACTCGGAAATGTAAGAGGATTAAAGTGTTCTAAGTTCATGTAATGTAAAGAAGGATAGTAAACCTATTAATTAAATTCAGAATATGATAAGTTAAATATGCTTGTTAACATTCTAGGATGAGTTCTAGGAGAAGAGAATTTGTTATATAACTGTATTAGTCAGGGTTCTCTAGTGAGACAGAACCAATAGGATGTATGTGCATATAAAAGGGAATTTATTAGCAAGAATTGGCTCACAGGATTACAAGGTGAAGTCCCATGATAGGCCATCTGCCAGCTGGGGAAAGAGAGAAACCGGAAGTGGCTCAAGTCCAAGTGCGAATGCCTCAAAACCAAGGAAGCCCACAGTGCATCCCTCAGTCTGCAGCAGAAGGAGATGGAGTCTGACGTCCAAGGGCAGGAGGAACAGAAATAAGCATCCCACATGGGAAGAACAAAGAGTCAGAAGACTCAGCAAGCAAACTTATCCCACCTTCTTCCACCAGCTTTGTTCCAGCTGCACTGGCAGCCAATTGGATGGTGCCTACCCGCATTGAAGATAGGTCTTCCTCTTCCAGTTCACCACTCACATGTCAATCTCCTCTGGCAACACATTCACAGACACTCCCGGAAACAATACTTCACCAACGATCTAGGCCTTCCTCAATCCAATCAAGTTGACATCTAATATTAACCATCACAATAACTTTCCAAGTAGTAGAGAGAAATAAAAAATAATCAGTTCAAAGGAAGGCAAAAAGAAAGGGCAGGGGAAGAAGAAAAGAAGAGCTATATAATATACATATATATACCTATATTTATATTTAATAGTTATGAAAGATAAGAAAGAGAAAAGGCCAGGCACAATGGCTCATGCCTGTAATCCCAGCACTTTGGGAGGCCAAGGCAGGTGGATCACTTGAGGCCAGGAGTTCAAGACCAGCTTGGTCAACATGGTGAAACCCGTCTCTAAAAAATGCAAAATTTAGCCCAGAACGGTGGCACACGCCTGTAATCCTGGCTACCCAGGAGGCTGAGACATCAGAATCGCTTGCATGCTGGAGACAGAGGTTGCAGTGAGCTGAGATTACGCCACTGCACTCCAGCCTGGGCAACAGAGCAAGACTCTGTCTCATTAAAAAGGAAACATTTTTTAAAAATCTAGAAATAAAACATTTCATGGTTACATTCAAATGAACATAGATTAAATGCCTCAGTTAAAAATCAAAACTTGTGAGACTGAATTTAAATGCACTTTCATGAGAGACACATCTAAAACACAAATATCAAAACATTCAAAGTACACAGTGGAAAAAGATACAACAGACAAATCTAAATGAAAGAAAACAGTATCACTCTGTTTTTAGACTTTAGGGCAAAAATGGTTCTAGAGATCAAGAGGCTCCCAATGTATTGGTGGAAGTTTTAGTTCAACAGAAAAATACAATCTAAACTAATTGGTACCTAAAAACATAGTCTCAAAATACATAAGGTAAAATTAAAGAGACCTGATAAGGAGAAATAGACACCATAGTAGGAGACTCAAATAATTCTCATAGTGACTGGACAAATATATTTTTTAATTTATGGAAAATACACCAAATTGGAATAATGCATCAGACAAGCCATGCAGAAATACGTTCCAAAAATTTGTACTGAAGTCCTTGCAGGTCTGTGGCTGAGAGTTATGCTGTACACACAATGGACAACAACACCTGAGGCTTGCCAGGTAGCAGCTGCTATAGGAGAAACAATGAGATGAGAGATCAAGCTAGCAGTGCTGTGGACGTGAGTTCTGACCCTGGCAGAGAGCAGAGATAACACTTCATGAACACCCCTGAAATCCAGGTCAAACACAGCAAGCTTGTGTCTTAAGGGTACAGATGACATTCTAGAGTAAATATTTTCTCTAAAGAATCAGAGGCTACATGTTTTAAACTTTGAAGTCCATATAGTCTCTGTTGCAAATATGCAACTCTGCCATTGAGGCATGAAAGCAGACATATGATAAGACATAAATAAATGAGTAAACTTGCTTTCCTGTAAAACTTCATTGGCAAAAAAAAAAAAGTGTTAGATGTGGTGATGTTGGCATAACTATGTAACTATACTGAAAACCACTGATCTATACGGGTAACTGATATGTGAATTATATCTCAATAAAGCTATTTTTTTTAAAAAGCAAAATAGTGCACCAAATTTGGCTTGTAGGTCATAGTTTGCTGACCCTTGCTCTAAAAATATGACTCGTAGGCCAAATTCTGCTGTTGCTTGCTTTTGTGATAAAGTTTTATCGGAACACAGCTATGCTCATGTGTGTCCTTACTGTCTGTGGCCGCTTGCATGCTACAATGCAGAGATGAGCAGCCATGCAGGCTCGTATGGCCCTAAAATTTAAAATATTTATTATTTGGCCTTTTACAGAAAAAGTTACTGATCTCTGACATAGAGCAGTGCCGATCAATATAATTTTCTGTAACAGAATTGTTCTGTAGTTACACAATTTTAATCTGGTAGTCATTGACCCATATGGCTATGAAACACTTGAAATGTGACTATGGCAACTGAATAAGTACATTTTTAAATTTTAATTAAATTTATTTATTTATTTGAGATAGTGTCTCACTCTGTCATCCAGGCCAGAGTGCAGTGGTGTGATCATCACTCACTGCAGCCTTGACCTTATAGGCTCAGCTGATCCTCCTGAGTAGCAGGGACTACAGGTGCACACCACCAAGCCTGGCTAATTTTTGTATCTTTTCTAGAGACGGAGTTTTGCCATGTTGCCCAGGCTGGTCTTGAACTCCTGGACTCAAGAGATCCACTTGCCTCGGCATCCCATCCCAAAATGCTGGGATTATAGGCATGAGCTACCATGCCTGGCCTAATTCGCTTAAATTTGATAGTCACTCTAGTACAACCTACACCATACTCACTCTTAAAAAACCTATAGGATGGTCATGAGAGACGGTTTGGAGAATGAGTTCTCTAAGATAGCATTTCAGAAACACTTCTGACTTTTTTACTTATCTGTAATATGAGAGCATAAAACCGAACATGCACATTCCAAGGTGATCAGATGATAATCAAACTGCTTGCTAAAATGATAATCAACATTTTTCTGAGAAAGATAGTAGAATCCAGGTCTCTACAATGTATTATCTACAATGTCCAGTATTCAGTTAAAAAATAATTAGGCTTTCAAAGAAACAGAAAAACATAATTGATAATCAAAGCAAAAAGCAACCAACAGAAACTGAGATGGCCCAGGTATTAGACTTGCCAGCAAAAGACTTTAAATCAGTTGTTAAAAATATTGTCAAGGTCCAGGTGCAGTGGCTTATGCCTATAATCCCAGCACTTTGGGATGCTGAGGCAAGTGGATCTTGAGTCCAGGAGTTTGAGAACAGCCTGGCCAACATGATGAAACCCCATCTCTACTAAAACTACAAAATTAGCCGGGTGTGGTGGCACATGCCCGTAACCCCAGCTGCACAGGAGACTGAGGCAGGAGAATCGCTTGAAAGTGGGAGACAGAGGTTGCAGTGAGCGGAGATTGCACCACTGCACTCCAGCCTGGGCAACAGATTGAGACTCCATCACACACACACAAAAACTGTCAAATAATTAATGAGAGATGTTCAAAGAATTAAAGAAAAATATGGATTTAATGAATTAATAACTATGAAATCTCACTCGAAAAATGGAAACTATTTTTTAAAACCCTATGGAAACTCTAAAACTCAAGTGTATAGTACCTGAAATGAAAAATTCACTGAATGGGCTTATTAGGGATGACAGAAGAAAAACTCAGTAAACTTGAAGACAGTTCAATAAAATTGAATCAATATGACAAACAAAATTAATTGAAGAAAATGATCAAAACCTCAGAGATGGATAGGACAGGATCAAATGCCCTAACTTATATGCAATGGAGATTCTAAAGGAGAAGAGAATGAGGATGGTGGAAAAAGACATTTGAAAGAATAATGGCCCTAGACCTCCCAAAAGTTGTTGAAAAACACAAACTTTTAGATTTAAGAAACTTAGTGAACCCCAAGCAGGATAGACATAAAGAAAACCACATCTAGGCTCATCATAGTCAAATTGCTGAAAACCAAAAATGAATAGAAAGTAGGGAAACCAGCCTGGCATGGTGGCTCACACCTGTAATCCCAACACTTTGGGAGGCTAAGGCAGGCAGATCACTTGAGGTCAGGAGTTCAAGACCTGCCTGGCCAACATGGTAAAACCCCATCTCTACTGAAAATACAAAAATTAGCCGGGTGTGGTGGCACATGCCTGTTAATCCCAGCTGCTCGGGAGGCTGAGGCATGAGCATCACTTGAACCCAGGAGGTAGAGATTGCAGTGAGCTGAGATTGCGTCACTGCACTCCAGCCTGGGCAACAGAACAAGATTCCATCTCAAAAAAAACCAGAAAATACAGAAATCATCCAAAAAACAAAAGACACATTATACATAGGAAAACAAGGGTCAAAAATAATTTCTGATTTCTTATTAGACAATGGAGGCCAGAAGACCAGAAATTAACACCTTTAAAACGCTGAAAAAAATCTCACCAGTCTAGAATTCTATATAGAGTGAAAATAAACTTTAAAATAACGGTAAAATTAAGACACTTTCAGATAAACAAAAGCTAATAGAATTTGTTACAGGCAGAACTGAACTGCAGAAAATTTCTCAGGGTATCCTTCAGAATGAAGGGAAATTGTAGAAGATACAAACTTGAATCTATGATAAGAAAATGATGATTACTAGAAATCATGCTGCAAAGTATCTGACGGAAGATAGTGATGAGAAGACAGACATTTTTGTGTTCTTGACTTTAGCTTGATTTCCTGTTTGGAACTGTCTGTTAATTCTGTTATTCTTCTTTTAACTTCTTAACTAGATTTTTAACTGATTAACTTTTGGTTTTTCTTCGTTTTTAACATAAGCACTTAAAATCATAAGTTTCCCTGTAATAATATTTCATTTATGTCTTACAGATTTGGAGGGAGGAGAGGCATATTATTCTCCTATATATCTTTCTGTTTTGAAAAATATTTAATGTCACAGGGATATACTAATAATAATACACTACTAAATATAAAAAGCAACTAATAACAAAATACAAACAACATGATTCTAATTATTCCAAAAACACATATGTGCCTCTTTGTATCATATATGCACAGGAAAAGAACAAGAAGAAAATGCACTAAAATATATACTGTCATTGTATTAGTTTATTTTCACACTGCTGATAAAGACATACCTGAGCCTGGTAAGAAAAAAAGATTTAATTGGACTTAAAGTTCCACATGGCAGGGGAAGCCTCAGAATCATGGCTGGAGGCAAAAGTCACTTCTTATATGATGGCGGCAATAGAAAATGAGGAGGAAGCAAAAGTGGAACCCCCTGATAAACCCATCAGATCTCGAGACTTACTGATTATCATGAGAATACCATGGAAGAGACCAGCCCCCATGATTTAATTACCTCCTCCAACACGTGGGAATTCTGGGAGATACAATTCAAGTTGAGATTTAGGTGGAGACACTGCCAAATCATATCAGTTGTTAACCCAGGGCAGTAAGATTACAAGCATTTTTAGTCTTCTTTATATTTTGTATATGTCTATAATAAGTGTGAATCATTTGTCTAATTAGAAAATACTTGCAAGAGAGAAAAAGAACCAATACTTACAGAATTGACAATTCAACATGAGGAAGTTTACCAGAGGGGAAACAGTCTGCTTATGTTGTCTTGAATAAATATTACTGGAATTTCCTTTAATGTCCCAGCCTCATGGACATTAGCATATTTAAGGGAATAATGAATATGCCCCTGATAAGCTTGCCTTCTTTGCCGTGTGTCTAAGAGGTGGCCTGAGCCTAGTTTTGTGATCTCACATGCCTGCTTGCTGTGTAACATGCAACGTCACTCTCCTCTCACTCAAAGGCAAGATGCGGTGAGAGAAGATTCTATAGTTGATGACAAGCATTCAATATTGGGAGTAACACACAATGCTCTAGAACCTGAATGTTTCAAATAACACATAGACAATTTCTGGTGAAATTGTCCTATTGCCATATTTTCCTCTTGAATTAGGTTTGCTCTTTTTCCAGTGAAGCTTTCTACCAGAGGAAAAAAGGCAAAGAATATGGTTTTTCTGATAAAGTCATATGAGAATGTTCTGATGACACTGGAAAAGCTGTCTATCATTCATCTACCCACTGTTGACTTGGAAAATAGCCTCTTCACTTTCAGAAGAGAGAATAATGCTGAATTTTTCTGAATTTCTAAGATGAGAAATGATGTATTACTAAAATGGTGAGCTCTTGCTGAAACAGGAGATCTTCCAGCAGTGTGGGTTTTTTATCCATCCCTCCCTCCCTCCTCCCGCCTGCCAATAAATATTTCATTTTTAAATTTTTTAAAATTTATTTTTCCTAGAGTGCTTGTTAAAACACAAAATGAATGCTTTGTTGTTTACTTTTTATTCCTCTTATTTATTTATGTAGAGGCAGGGTCTGGCTGGAGTCCAGTAGCCCAATCATGGCCCACTGTAACCTTGAACTCCTGAGCTCCAGCTATCCTCTCACCCATAAGTGTTTCTATAGAAACAGGTATTCATCATGCATACTATTAGGCGCTCCAGGGAAGGGAATATAAGATAATCTTTGGCCTTGAGGATTTCATGAGCCAATAAAAAGATACATGCACAGAGCTAATTATAACGCAAGTTAGATTGAGTGAGTGCTAGTGTTTATTTATCATCTATATTTGAAATGTCGAGTAGGAGATGTTATAAGAACGTAAGTCATTTCCCTTGCCTTTAAGTGACCGAACATCTCACTTGGGGTACAGAATGTAAACCTGCCAGACAAATCCTGGCAAAATTCCCGTGAGTGACCTTGGATTCAGAGTTTGAGGAGAGCAAATGAAAAGAAAAACTCTTCCTGGCCCATAGCTGTGCTTTCTCCCTGTCCTCTGGAGCAACAATGGTATGTCTCTGAAAATGTACATCATATATTATATGGTGTGTGGGCAGGTCTGCTGGCAAATATTTTTACAAGCTGTTTTCATCAGCCCTTCGCCTGCTCAACTGAAATTCCCAGGGCTCAAGAGACCCATTGCTTAACCAGGGTAGAGCTCTATTTCCATGTGCGATTGGCAAGCCTGGCATTTAAAGCACTAACAACAGCAGTGTGGATGCCCTAGCAGTCCCAGGAGCCCATTTTCTAGACCAGCTCTGCTCAGTGGAACTTTGTGCAGTGACGGAAATGCACACATGCTGTGGCCACCAGCCAATGCAGCTAGTGAGCACTTGAGATGTGGCTGGTGGGACCAAAGAAAGGAATTCTTAATTTTGTTTAATTTTAATGAATTTAATTCAAATTAAAACACCTTAATTTTATTGAATTCAGTTTTTATCCATGGCTACTGTATTAGAATTAGACAGCAGAGTTTTAGATCCTGAAACTGAAGAACAGGGTGAGATAAAGAGTCTTCCTTGAGCGAATAGTGGGTGCTTTGGTAAGTCACAGAATTACGTAGTTACCAGAATGGGTAAAATCAGGCCTTGGCTTTTAACAGCCAGATGGGCCCATGCCACGGGGTTCATCCTCTCCTCTCATCTCCACCCCCACCCCCACCCCCACCCCCACCCCCAGCTTCAGTATAGTGGTTTCTAACATTTTTTACCCCCATGGAACAAAGAACTTGCAAGACCTCTTAACCTGACCTCCATTAGCCTGAAGACTAATCCCCTTTTCCCTTGCCTTGGCCACTTCAAACCTTTTCATCAGAGTGAATGGAAAGATTAGGACACTGTCAGTGACACACCAATAAAGAGTGGGATTGGGGCTCAAAAACCTGGATGATTTAAAATGTATCTAGGTAATTCTCCCAAGCTGCCAGGTTTGAAAACCGTGTGGCTTCATACTGCAAATAGAAACACAGTACAGAACTCACCATGATGACACCTTTACTCACACAACAAATATTATCAAGCATCTGATATGAGGTGGGCATTCAAATAAGTTAGGGAAATAGGAGTGAAAAAGACAAGATTGCTTTCATGGGTCTAGTATGGGGAGACAAAAATAAACCATAAATAAAAAAAAAAGTTGAGGCATAGAATGTTAATTGACATGGAGAAACATAATTGTGATGAGATAAAGACTAGATTTGGAAGCTACTTTAAGCTGTGTGGTCAGGGAAGTCCTCTCTTAGGAGATGACCCTGATGCTGAGACTTACATGGTGCACAGTTAATTGTGCTGAGGTCCTGGGGAAAAGTGTTCCAGGCAGAAGGCACAGCAAGTGCAGAGATCCTAAATCAGGAACAAGCCAGGGCTGCCTACAGGTTAGAAGACAGCCAGTGTGAACATGCAGAGAATGGAGGCACAGGGCACAGGGGTCAGATTATGCAGGGTCTTACAGGCATGGCAAGTTACCTAAATTTTATTCTGTAATGTGATTATAAGCCATTAGCAGGATTTATGCAAGGGAGTGATATGGTAGATTTGCACGCTTAAGAGATTATTTTGCCCATTGGGTAGTGAATGCATTATAGTAAGGCAAGTGTGGAAACCCAGAGATAGGAATTCTTGCTATGCCTAGACAGAAAGTGACAATGGCTTGGATTAGGGCTGTAGCAGCAGATGTAGTGAGATATAATTAGATTCTGGACATATTGTGAAGTAAGAGAAAATAGGACTGGTTGGTTGAGTGTAGGGTATGATAGAAAAAGGGAGTCAAAGATACATGATTCTTAAGTTTTGGATCTGAGCAACTGGGTAGTAGTTGATGGAATCATTTGTTGGGCAAATAAAGAATGGGGGAGAAATAAGCTTTGGAGCAATATCAAGAGTTTCATTTTGGATATTCAAGTTTGAGACGTCTGTTAGACATCTAAGCAGAGGTGTCATGGAGGCCTTTGGATTTAGGAGTCTGGACCTTCATGGGGTGATGAGGACTGGAAAGATAGATTTCAGAGACATGAATATATAGAAGATTTGAGACTGAAAGAGATTACAAGGAGAGGGGGTGCAGAAGAGAAGGCAAAGGGAAAGAGAAGAGGAACAAAGGGAAGACAAGGGAAAGAGAGGGAAGGGAAATGAAGAGAAGGAAAAGAAAAGGAAGAGGAGTGAAGGGAAAGAGACGGGAAAATAAGACAAAGCAAAAGAAGAGATCTGGAGATTTATTTTTGGGGATTCTAATATGACGAGGTCAGGCAGAAAACTCAAGCTGATAATATGATAGGAGGAAAACCAAGAAAATATCTTCATGGGATCCCAGAGAAGAAAAAGCTCCATGAAGGAGGGAGGGGTCAACAGTGACAATAGCTGTTAGGAAGGCCTGTAAGAAGGAGCAGAGAGTTGAACTCTGGATCAAGCAAGTGGGTAGCACTTGAACAGAATTGAACCAGTTGGTGAGCTTATTGGGAGAGAATGGGCAGTGAGAAAATAGAGACAGTAATAATTCATGACTTTTCAGAACTTTTGCTATAAAGGGAAGCAGAGAGATCGGCCATGGTTGGATGGGAATATAAGGTCAAGGGAAAGCTTTTGTTTTGTTTTTAAGATGAGCTATCTCACGTTAGATGTATTTGTCAATGGGGAGTATGTGGGAGTAGGAAAGATTTTGAAGGTACAGAATGATGAGCAATTCTCACTATCCTATGAGAAATCAGTGGCCACCTGGAGAAGCCTTACAGACCCCTGCTTGTCCATGAGTCATTCTATGAGAATTGCTCCTGTGGGCACTCCTGAGTTTCCATATGTGAGAAAAGCCTTTAACTGGAATGGATGAAGGCAATAGGGCCACTTGACGTCACAGTCTGTTAACAACTCATGGGTCCTGATATCATCAGTTGGCATAAATCTTACCACCCAGGGAGACCTGCTACTCAAGACATGGCCCTGGAGGAGTGGGAGGCACTAGATGACTCACCAAGCCTGGTGTTTGCTGAAGTAAGAGCCAAGCATGGTCCACTGGCTTTCTGTCAACTACTGCAACCTGGTACCAACCCTCACCCCACCCCAAGATAACATGGACAGGGCTAGGTTTTAGGACCACTGATCTACCTATCTGGGGTTGGTTTTCTTACACCTCGAACCCTGTTTTTCTTTCCTTCCTTCCTTCCTTCTTTTCTTCCTTCCTTCCTTTTTTTTTTCTTTTTCTTTCTTTCTTTTCTTTCTTTCTTTTTCTTTTTTTCTTTCTTTCTTTCTCTTTCTTTCTAAAAAACAAAACAAAACAAAACAGTTCTTCCCTTTCAAGCAGTAGACCCACAAGAACCCAGGAACTTGGTACCGGAGGCCTGGTTCCTTCCTAAGTCTCTTTTTGTCCCCCCTAGATTTCTCTGTGGTGAGAAGCCAAGTGGAGATGGAACCAGGCAGGCTCTACACATCAATACAGATATGTTCCCACAGAGCCAGGCCTCTGAGATTGTGTATCCATAGAGGGTAGATGACTGCTGCTCTCCTCTGAAACTCCAAATCACAAGATTTTTAAGCAAGTTGCACTAAAGACCTAGTAACGCCCATGACAGAGTGAACTGTTGCCTTCTAGATCAAAGACGGAGTGGTAGTAGCAAGAGGTCCCAATCGACCTGTAGAATCCAGTTCACAAGGAAGCGGTACATGTTCCTGTCTGGCTGGAGAGCTCAGGGCTTTCTAAATGGCACTGCAGGCTGCACTTCCATTCCTGGGGATAGCTGCCTCAGCTTCACCAACAAAACCACCAGTAATCCATGTCAATGAAGGGACACCCCCATGCTGGAATGTCCAGACTGAGAAAGAAGTGCCTCAGTACTATTCTATAATAGTTTATAGGAGCTGGGCATGGTGGCTTACACCTGTAATTCCAGCACTTTGGGAGGCTAAGGCAGTAGGAACATTTGAGGCCAGGCATTTGAGACTGGCATACGCAACACAGTGAAAATTAGTCTCTAAAAAAAAATAGCCAGGTATGATGGCTTGCACCTGCAGTCCCAGCTACTCAGGAGACTGAGGCAGGAGGATTGCTTGAGCCCAAGAGTTCAAGGCTGCAGTGAGCTATGATTGCACCACTGTACCCCAGGGCAACAGAGTCAGACCCTGTCTGTAAAAAAATATTAATTTTAAAAATAACAATAAGGAAAATAGCTGATAGGGCCACAACACTCAGAGTAATAGGCACTTAAACTAGAGTTTGCTTACCTGAAATAGAGAGGGAGGTGATTGTTGCTACCATAGGAAGCCTTTTGGGGAAATACTAAAAAGCACAGTTGTGTGGTGTCCTGCAGGGTGACTGCCTTCTCTCTGGTTTCACTTGTGTTTGAACAAGAGAGTTCCAGAGGCTACTGGGGGAAAACAAATACAGATCAGATATCACTATGTAAGCATTAAATAACTTGCTACTCCAGGAAATGCCATTGAGGCAAGAAGTCAAAAGAACAGCCCTGTGCTGGCAGGTTCTGGATGAAAATCTTCCTGGGATTTTATTTTTTTTTTCCTTTGATTATTATTCTTGGGAGACCTGGGAAACAATGTGACTATGGAATTGCAGGGCAGTGGATATAAGAACTTAAAAAGCAGTATCAATTGAAATGGTGATTTGCCCCTGGTTTGTGGCTAATAATAGAATAATATCATTATACTCATCACATAAATATTAATGAGTGGAAAAGAGCTTGACAACAAAGACAGAGTGTTTCAATCAGAATGAGCAAAACGACAGCAACAGGAACAGGCTCCGGAAAGACCTCTATGTTCTCATCAAATATGGAGTCTCATCTGCTCCCCCAGCTAAGAATTTGACTCATTGACCAGCACACCTGGGAAGGGCTCAGCAAAGTGAAGTAGCGTAGAGGGAGTCCTGGGAGTCACGTTTGGTTCTGATGCAGAAAATCTGAGGGAATGTGCAACGTGCAGAAAACGGGACTGCAGGTGCTTAGTTGGTTGCTTAGTGGATGCATTCAACTGCCACTCAATTTCTACATGACCCTGCTTTCAACAGAACTTGTATATCCCAGGATGAGCAGATGTGGAAAAAATTGTGGAGCTGGTTTTGGGCAGCAGCCCCACTTTGGCTACTCTTTTCCCTCCTGTACTATGATCCTCATAATCATGCATGCCTTCAATGAGTCAGAGAGACCCTGAGAAAAGCAGTATTCACTTGAACCAGCAGCCTGAGCTTTGGAGACAGGATGACTGGGCTGGAGACCCAGCATACTGACTGGTTATGTGACCTCAAGAAAGTTATTTTACCTCTGAAGGCTCAAATTTTCTCATCTGTAAAATGAAGATTTCAATACCTACTTTGTAGGGTTGCTATGAGAATTTGATGATCTAATTTATGCAATGTGCTTAATGCATACAATTCCAGGCATTGGGCAGGCACTCAACATATGTTAGCTATTATGACTATTATTTGACAAATTAAGAACCACTACAAAATTAGTGGATTTCTGAGATCTCCCAGAGGTGCTCAGGGATGAAAAGCAGGTAGGGTGAAGAGTCAATGCTTAACAAAAGAAATGAATAGCCAATTCTGACCTTCCAACCCAATCCCTGTGCCCACTGGGGAGACCCCTTAGGCAGGTAACTCCAAATTATGACAGACTATTCTACCTGAAACTAAGGTTGTCTTGGCTCCAAATTCCTGGGCATGTGGCATTTGGTAAAATCTTACCTTGTCTTTGTGCCTTTCAAGTGGCCAACTAGTGATGTAGAAACTTCCATTTCTCTCCTTCCTTCCCTCCTTCTTTCCTTTCTTCCTTCCTTCCTTTCTCTCTTTCTTTCCCTCTTTCTTTCTCCCTCTTTCTTTATTTCTTTGTTTCTTTCTTTCTTTCCTTCTTTCTTTCCTTTTCTTAAAAACAGGGTCTCTCTCTCTGTCACTCAGGCCAACTAGTGATCTAGAAACTTCAATTTCTTTTTCTTTCTTCCTTTCTCTTTCCTTCCCTTGCATTCCACTTCCCCTCCCGCTTTCCCTTCCCCTTCCCTTCCTTCTTAGAAACAGAGTCTCTCTCTCTGTCATCCAGGCTGGAATGCAGTAGTGTGATCAAGACTCACTGTGAGCCTCAAACTCCTGGGTTCAAGTGATCCTCCTGTCTCAGCCTCCTGAGTAGCTGAGACTACAGTTGAGCATCCACATGCCTGGCTAATTCTTTAATATTTTGTGGAGATGGGATCTTGCTATGTTGTCCACACTGATCTCAAATTCCTGGCCTCAAGTGATTCTCCCACCTCGGCCTCCCAGAGAGTTGGGATTATAGGCATGAGCCACCACACCCAGCCTAGAAACTTCAGTTTTTATGTGTTACTCAGGACCACAGACAGTGTATCTCAATTCTTCCAGAAGTCCCTCTAACTATGAGTATGGGACTCCCTCTTGGCAGTCAGGACTTCATTCATATTTTGCATCAGCAGGACCACTGTTCGTACCCAGATCCAAGAATTGTTGCTTGGTTCCTTTACACACTAAAGTCATGTGTACCCCCCAGGACACACATCAGAAAAAAACAGCTAATTAATATAATTTGATTTTGCTTGTCCTTGATTTTTTTAATAAGTGCTTCTTTAGCCATTATGGCTAAAAAAGAGCTGAGATTAATGACTTGCAATGTAGCAAGTACAGTATTTTCACAAATGCTTATGAGCAAATTTGAGGAGATACAAAGGGAAATCATAGATTATACTCAGGCTTATTAGTTCCCTAGGGCTGCCATAATGTATTACCACAAACTGGGTAGCTTAAAACAATGGAAATTTATTCTTTCACAGTTCTGGAAGCCAGAAATCTGAAATCAGGGTGTCAGCTAGGACTTCACTTGCAGGAAGCAATAGAGGAGACTTCTCCTTTGCCTCTGGTCACTTCAGTTTCTGGCAGCTCCTGCTGTTTCTTGGTTTGTGGCTGCAGAAGTCTAATTTCTGCCTCCATCTTCATATGGGCTTCTTCCCTGTATGTCTCTCTGTGTCCAAATCTGTCTTCCTTTCTCTTATAAAGACATCAGTCACTAGATTTGGGGCCCGTCCTAAATCCAGGATGATCTCCTCTCTAGATCTTTAACTAATTATATCTGCAAAAATATTTATTTCCAAATAAGGTCACCTATTCTGAGGTTTGAGGTAGACACAAATTTTAGGGGACACTCTTCAACCCACTATATTGGGGAACATATACTTTAATGAGACAAATAACCATTAGCTATAATACACAGTAGCATAGAAGTTCCATGAGAGCCCTGCAATGAGTTCTGGGTATACAAAGGAAGGGATGTTCCCATTCATTAGATTTGGGGGAAATGGGTGGATGAGGTCATTTGAAAGGTAGGTCTTGAAGGATGGGAGACATTTTATAGGACGGGGCATTCCTGGAAGAGGAAAAAATATGAGTACAAAACAGAATAGCAGAGTTGCTTGGGAATCATAGGATTCTATTATTGTATTATTCTGAAGAATAAGTATTGGCCTCTTTCTATGTGGCTGGGCAACTTAATTACAAATGTCTAGCATGGCACCTTGCACACACCACAGAGCTGTGTGCAAGGTGGTGATAATATTTGTTGATGATACCAAGAAAAAGCAAAAGCGTAACTTCGCCTCTTCCATTCAAATTCTTGAATTGCTAAGCTGAGCTTTGTGGTCACACACATTATCCCTCACCAACTGGCACTAAATAATATAATCAATGTAATGATGACAAAAATTAATTCCAATAAACAGCTAATTAAAATTAAGTCTAGAAGAGTAACATGGCCCTAATTACTACATTGGTGAATTGTTTTCCCTATTCCTGGAACAAATTCATACTTCATTATCCTCCTTTTGTGCAAGAAATTGAGTGTTTCCAAAGTGTAAGGCATGGATTATGGACAGTGGTAATGGCAGCCCAATACAGCCATTGCTTGGTCCAGCTAAGAGGTGAACATGCAACACAATGCCATGTGCCACCTGCTGGTGACTACAACCTGAACTCACATTTCCTTTCTTTTTCTTTCTTTCTTTCTTTCTTTCTTTCTTTCTTTCTTTCTTTCTTTCTTTCTTTTTTTGAGATGGAGTCTTGCTCTGTCACCAAGCTGGAGTGCAGTGGCTTGATCTCGGCTCACTGCAATCTCTGCCTCCTGGGTTCAAGCAATTCCCCTGCCCCAGCCTCCTAAGTAGCTGGGACTACAGGTGTGCACCACCACACCCAGCTAGTTTTTTGTAGTTTAGTAGAGACAGGGTTTCACCATGTTGGCCAGAATAGTCTCAATCTCCTTACCTCATGATCCACCTGCCTTGGCCTCCCAAAGTCCTGGGATTACAGGTGTGAGCCACTGTGTCCGGGCCACATTTCCTTTTATACCCAAATTACAGTGACTCTGGGCTCCCACCTGTCACCTTAGCAAGAATTTCCATCAACAAATGTTCCTAAACAGCCACGAGGTTACTAAGTTGGTCCCCTTGCACTCTGCTTACGGTCAAATTGGGAGGACAGAAACTCAGGCCAGCCCTCTTAGTCTGACTTATAAACCACTGACTGCTTCTAGACTGTTCTGCCTGCTGGGCTCTCTCCTCTTGGTGCTGATGCTTGGTGCCGGAGGAGGAGCCTGGGGTCCCTGCTTGGCTTGCAAAGGCTGTCTGCTGCTCACCCAGGCATGCTCCCGTCTCCATTTAATAGTGAGAGTCCCCACTGGGTCAAGATCCCCTCTGGTTCCTTGGTGGTTTGATTTTATGGCTGCTCAAAGCAGGCCCTCTCTCTTCCAGGTGAGCCCTGCCCCTCCTGGGTATAACTGCTTTTTCTCAGCTTTCACTTATCAGATAGAATCTACAAAATGGCATTAAATGGATCAATATTTTATAAAATCAGAATTTTATAAAATCACGGAATGCTTTACCTGCAAGGGATTTCACTAACCACTTGCTCTAATGTCTTCATTTTATAGAGGTTAAATGATTTTCCCCAAGGCCATACACATAATAACTTAATTTTATTGATGTACCTAAGTTTATTATTGATCTGTTGTCGTAGCTGGCTAGGGCTGCCATAACAAAGCATGACAGATGGGTCAGTTCAGCAGCAAAAGTAGATCATCTTACAGTTCTGGAGGCTGGAAGTCTGAGATCAAGGTGTTGACAGGGTTGGCTCCTAAAAGCTGTGAGAAGGAATCTGTTCTATGCCTGTCCCTGGCTTCTGATGACTTGGTGGGAATCTTTGGTGTTCCTTGGCTTGCAGATGATGCCCCACTGTAACGTCTGCTTTCATCTTCGTATGGCATCCTCCCTGTGTGTGAGTGTCTATGTCCAAATTTCCTCTTTTCCTAAGGACACCAGTCAGATTAGATTAAGGCCCCACCCTACTCCAGTAAGTGAAGACTTCATCTTAACTAATTATATCTGCAATCACCCTGTTTCCAAGGACTTCTCAGTGGGGGATATAATTCAACCAATAATATCTGTCCTCATTCACATTGAAGGGTGGGTGGGATGGCAGGATCATCTCCACATGTGATTGGAAACTGTCAAAACAGAAAGATCATGAGTTCATCGAAACATGCACAGCTTTTTTGAGACAGTGATGATCTTTGTTTAAAACCTTTAAGACAAACTCTATCTTCTTTCTGTCTTTTAAAGTACTTTGCATCAAAAATGCTCAATGAACGTGCACCAGAATTAATGACTCTCAGGAATCACAGGGTGTCTTAGCGCGATGGGCACAATTGGAACCTCTAAGTCCTTCTGTGTGGCTGATTAGCCTTGCATTCACAGCCTCCCTCAGAAGCTATTGATATTTATTTCAAAACAAATTGTGCTGCGGTTTGGGACAGGAAATGGAAAAAGACCAGTTCACATTGCAATCCATCTTGGAATGATATGGCTATTAAGGCACCAGAAGAAAATTGTTCCAGTAAGTCAAAGGCAAACTTCAATTTGGAGGACAAAAAGGCCAGTGCCTTGAGATGAGGGTCTCTGTGTTACAGAACCATCACTGCATTTTAGTAGCATTATAGTCATCATGACACTCAGTTCCTTGCACTCGTAAAACTCCCTTTTCTTCCTCCTCTTCCCCAAACCGAAAATTCTCCATTATCCATGAGCATTTTAACCACGGCAACATTCTACTCTCAGCCTGGCTTTACCCTCCTCCTCTGCAAGAGCTGTGACTCCTCCTCTAGCATTTGGGGCTGTCCCTTACTCTAAACTCCAACTGCATTTAAAATTTGGACCCCACCCCCGCCAGTCAACACCCAGCAGGAAATCTTAGAGGAGACCACTTTTTCTGAACACATGTGTGATTTTTCCTGGGAACATGCTAGAAATGCTGAATCTTTGGCTCCATCTCAGGCTTACTGAAGCAGATTCTGCATCTCAACAAGATTCCCTGTGAGTGGAACGGATGCTGAATTATAGAAGTGCCACACAGTATCTCTCAGAGTTAGGGCTGAGTTCAGGCCCTCAAGAGCAATTGTCAAGCTAGTGAATGACTCCTTCTTATCTCTCAGGGACTTATTTTGTCCTCTGGTGGCTGACTACCATTCGTGGTCATACAATGTAGACTACTATTAGCATTAATTATTAATATCACCAGACCCACTCAGTTCTCTGCAGAATAATCAATATTCAGATATGACACACAGGACGGTAAATCTGTGTGTCATATCTAGAATTTCTAGATCAAACAGATGCTTTCTTGAATTTCTAGATCAAACAAATGCTTTCTTGATTTTTTTTTCCTGATGTCTGGGATTCCCTGTGTCATGATTCTAACAATTCTCATAGGATTATCATGATCATCAGCTAACTTCTGATAGTTTTAAAATTGAAGATCATAAAATGTGAACCCTGAAAGGGAACTTAGAGTTTATTGAAATTAACCTCCTTACTTGACAGATGAGGAAACCTAGTTATGGTCTAGTCATAGCCTCAGATGGGTTCACCAGACCCAGGAGTTTCAGGTAGGGACAGGAATCTACAATTTGGACCCTAGGTGTGAGCATTCTCTATACCACACTGTGCTGATCTGTGTTACACTGGACTGGTTAGTAGACTGCATAAGGTGTTTGGCCTGGTCACTTCTTAATTTCTAACCAAACTGAAGGGACTGGACAATGAATGAAAATTTTTGGAAGGGTGGAGTAGCTTCTTTATATTCTAGCCTCTAAACTCATCTCAGAGATCACTGGTGTAGACTGTGGAGGAGAGTGCATGAAATGGGAGTTCTCATTATTGTTTTCTTTATGTAACAAAATCGTTACCTAAGGCAGCAGTCTGCCCACCATCCCTGATACAAGGCACCTGTGCAAAGGAGTGAATTCTGTCTAGACATCCAGAAGTGCTGAGGCCCTGCCACCTCCAGTTTCACTTCATTCTTTGCAAAATAACCACACTTCCAACATGACATTGCCTCTCCATCTTCTGTGTTTACAATACCAAAGAACAATCAGCACTAGAATCAAGTTCCTAGGCTCTAATTAGTTCATTCATTCATCTAATTGAGATCAGGGAAGTTAACTACCTACATGGCTTCTGGAGGGCAAGGGCTGTGGGTTCTTCCTGGGGGACATCTGTTTTCTCCAAGACCACAGCTCCAGAGAAGCAACTGCACCCACCAGCTCCACCACCTCCACCCTCACCTGTACCCACGTGTGCCCAGCCTGAGCTTGGCCCTTTGCATCTGTTACTAATGCCCAGTACTAGCTCTTTTTCCTGATATGCAGCCTGAGGACACAGGCTGAATCATTTTTGTTCCAATGACATCAAGGTAAAACATACATCTGGGCGGAAAAGAAATCATAAAGTCTGTAGCCTGAGAAGTACATGAAAGGCAGAATAGGGTGTTTCAAGGTTGACCTCAAAATAGCCCAGGAATATCTATGCAATATTAATATTATATATTTACACATGCTTTATACTGTATATTTTTACATTTAAATAAAAAGAGATATGTTGAATGTAGACTAGCTGGAGCTCATGCACACATACAAACATACATATCTCATAGATATCTCATACATATATCTACACATATATCCCATAGATATCTCATAGATATATTTGTTATTGTTTTCTTTACGTAATAAAGAAAATGTAGATATATGCAGTGTCTATGGGATATGTGCGTAGATATATGGAGAACTCTCATATTTTTTATATGTATGTACATATATATAGATCTCAGCCAGGCGCGGTGGCTCACGCCTGTAATCCCAGCACTTTGGGAGGCTAAGGTGGGTGGATCACCAAGTCAGGAGTTCGAGACCAGCCAGGCCAACGTGGTGAAATCCCAACTCTACTAAAAACATACAAAAATTAGCCGAGTGTGGTGGTGCATGCCTATAATCCCAGCTACTTAGGAGGCTGAGACAGGAGAATCATTTGAACATGGGAGGCGGAGGTTGCAGTGAGCCGAGATCACACCACTGCACTCTAGTTTGGGTGACAGAGCGAGACTCCTTCTCAAAAAAAAAAAAAAATATATATATATATATATATATATATAAAATATATGTATAGAGCTCTGCAGATGTGTATAGATCTCTCATATCTATGATATGTAGATATATAGATCTCCCATATATGAGATTTCATATATATGAGATATGAGATATCCATGAGATGTTTGTAGATATGTGTAGATATATCTTATATCTCATGCATATTTCATATATGTAAATACATACATACATAAATAACCTGTATATGTCTATGAATACACATAATGTCTGCTACTCTGGGTTTAATGTGCTCATATTCCCTAGGGATATTTTTCCTGGGCTGTGCTTTCCTTTGCATCTCCACAGCCTAGAAGGTTGAAGCACTTGTCAGGAGGAGGATTCATTTTCCCAAAGGACAGCAGTAACTGGAAAAAAATAAAATAAAATAAAATAAAATAAATGCTGCCTGTAGTGAGCAGGTCTGTCCATGAGGTGGTGGTGTTAGTACAATGGAAGCAGGAGGGTATAAGGTCAGGGCAGAGAGAGCCCCCCCACCCCGCCCCATTGAATTGATGGTGGAAGGATAAACCCATGCCCCTCCACAAACTCTAACCCCAAAGCCTGACAGATGCCTGGCCACTGGCTGTCAGGATGTAGGAGATTCGCACACATAGCTTCTCAGCAGATCCTAGACCAGCTGGCCTGGAGGCTTGGAAACAGTCCAGGCAGGGGACACATGAGAAGCCATCAAGAGCAATGGCTCTCTCAGGTGGACTTGAGTAGAATGTTCTCATGGCACCCCGACACTCCTCACATTCTCTGGCCTGTGGGTGGTTTTCTTTGCCGCCCACTAAGGGCTTCAAGAAGCTTTCCAGCCAACGCACAAAGCCTGGCACTGAGGCTCCTCCAGCTCAGCCTCTTGGACAGGCTCTTCTACCCTTTCCACACACGTCTGCAAGTTCCTGCTGTTGGAGTCCGCAGAGACAGGACCCGGGCCAACAAAACATCTCTGCATATTGAAAGCACTCCCAAATGCCAATTCTTTTGCAAGCAATGGCTGCTAAAAGCTGAACCACACCAAAGTAGATACTCCCTCTCTGCATGGTCTTTGAAGGGAGTGGAGCTGCTATGAAAACAATTCACCACTGAAGCTTTCCCTGGTGCCAATCTTGCTTTCTAGTTTCCAAAGTTACAATTTTTTTTTTTTGAGACTGAGTTTTGCTCTTGTTGCCCAGGCTGGAGTGCAATGGCGCGATCTCGGCTCACAGCAACCTCCGCCTGCCAGGTTCAAGCGATTCTCCTGCCTCAGACTCCTGAGTACCTGGGATTACAGGCATGCACCACCATGCATGGCTAATTTTTTTGTGTTTTCAATAGATATCGTGTTTCTCCATGTTAGTCAGGCTGGTCTCAAACTCCCAACCTCAGGAGATCTGCCGATCTCGGCCTCCCAAAGTGCTGGGATTACAGGCGTTAGCCACCATGCCTGGCCTGAAGTTCATTTCTATGTTAAAAAAAAAAAAAAAAAAAAAGGTACCCTCTGTTTTCACCGGAGAGAGAAGGGAGAAGGAACCTTGGTTGATTCCCTGTCTATGGCAAGCACAAGATCTATCTTACCACTTTCAGTCTATTTAGCAACCCTGCTCTCTGAGAACTTCACAGAGGGGGAAACTAGGCTCAGAAGGGTGAAGGAACTTGTCTGTAGTCACACATGTGTCAGCCACAGAGGCAACTACAAACCTAGATCTCTCTGGTTTCCTTTGCTTTGTTGACTATGATGTAGATGTTAAACAACTGGCTTTCCAAAGAAAAGTAGTAACAATCATAGCATAACACCTCTTAACATCTTTATGGCCCTCTACAGTATACAATATACCTTTCCACCGGGCGCAGTGGCTCACGCCTGTGATCCCAGCACTTTGGGAGGCGGAGGCTGGTGGATTGCCTGCGGCCAGGAGTTTGAGACCAGCCTGGCCAGCATGGTGAAACCTGTCTCTACTAAAAATACAAAAATTAGCCAGGTGTGGTGGCAGGTGCCTGTAATCCCAGCTACACAGGAAGCTGAGGCAAGAGAATCGCTTGAACCCAGGAGGTGAAGGTTGCAGTGAGCAGAGATCACATCATTGCACCCCAGCCTGGGAGGCTCCATCTCAACAACAACAGCAACAACGAAAGCCTTTCCATTGCTGGGCCTGGACCAGCATTTTGCAGACATGCTCCCTTGGTGGGCGACTTCACTGAAAGTCTGTCAACTGATTGAGGGTGACGGGCTGTGCCAAAACTTCAGCCCTGGGGTTTCTGGGGTCATAAATTCTGGGATAGTAGCCTATCCCATAGGGATAGTAGAGAGGTGCAGCTCAATGACAGCACATTTGGCCTGTCTCTCTGTTTTACCCAGGGCCAGCCTGGGCTGATGCTGAGCAAAGTGTCAGCGATGAAAGACTCGTCAACACGGCCTGACTTCCTTCCTCACCTTCCATCAAAGGTGGTCTTTTGTCCAGAGCTCTTTGATTTGAGAATTAGGTCTTATATGTACCTCCCAAGTTAAATTGGACCCAAGAGTGAATTTGGATCTGCACTGAAGAGGGAGCTGACATTTAATAAGTTCTGGAGTGCCCTGGGCTTGCTGCATAATCGTAATAATAAAGACTGACGCTTTGAGCTCTTGCTGCAGGCGAGCTGTGTGACAAGTGCTTCTTCACTCTATCAGCTTCTTACTTCACAACTCTGCTGGGTACGGGCTATTTGTGGCCAGAGAAATGAGACACTAAGAGATGATATGATTTTCCCAAGATCCTACAGCTAGCAATGGAGGCATTGGCATTTGAATTTGTACAGTCTGTATTGCCAGAATGGCTGCTGACCTCTCCAAGGCCATGTGGGAGGTTTTTGATGAGGCCTGAAGCTCTGCGGAGTTTCTGGCATCTGGGGAGGCCTCTGTTACATCCAAGCCTTGGAAGAAGCCCCAGGACAAAGCAGCCTCTAAGGACCACGTGCAGTGACAGCGCTGTGGTGGTGGTAGCCCACCATGAGTCTTGGAGCCCAGCTTATTTTCTCTCTTTCTTTTCCTTCCTCCCAAATCCTTTCTGCCTTGTCTGCCATCCAGCTAATCAGTTCCAATTGATTCCAACTGATAACATGTTATTGGAGTTTTGTTTATTTAAAGGTCAGTAGGACAAGAATGTGGCAGCCTCCGCCCTGAAGGACCATATCCAAGCACACTTTCTTACCCTGACTTCAAGTCCCAACCTGGACGCCAGCCTGCAGCCTCTGGGAGGCAGACTATCTTGTCTTGGCAGCACAATCACATGCTCATTTTGTGCATTTCCCTTTTGGGCCCCTGAGGCTATAAAGTGAATTTGTCTGGAACACAGAAAACACTCAGCAGCACATCTCACTCTGACAGACACTGTCAATCTAATTAGAGGGCTTGAATTATTAAAAGTCCCTGGCCACTTAGAACTACAGGTCACCAAGGCACCAAACACTCGCCCGAGTGGCACTGGATTAGGAAGCAGTGGGCTCACAGCCAGCTGTTACTGTGGACCCCCCAAATTTGTTTGATCATGACTCTTCTCAGTCATGAAATGCCACCCTCCTTTCCCAGTCCTATCCTGCTGACAGAGCCCTGAACTGGCTCAGGTCCTGGCTTCTGGTCCTACCTCTGCAGTTGACTTCGGGGGTTTTGACCAATCCTTTTTCTTCTTGGTACCTCCATATTCCCACCTGTACTGTGTGGCTACAAATATTTGCTTAGGATCATTTTAGCAGCTGTGAAGTGTCCTGGGAACTTTGAATGAAAGGCTCTCTGTTCCAGCTTATGAACCAAGTGATGACTCTGGCCCTGTCCACACGGCAGGGCTCTACAGGAGACAGACTGGACCCATTCATCCTTCATACAGTCCTAATTTTATCCCAGTGCCTTACTGTGGGCTGAGGCAGCAGGGCTTGTCAGAGAACTGAGCAGTCTTCACACTTTCAAAGTCACTTCTATTTGGTAGGGTTGCTTTTTTTCCTTTTTTTTTTTTTTTTATCATTGCATATTAGCAAAGGTAAAATCTACCATGCAAGAAAAAGAACAATCATGAAAGGAGAAAGCCCTTCTCAAGGGAGATCTGCTTATTAGTCCTTAGAAAGGTCAAGAAGGCCATTTGCCTGAGGCTAGGATTTATACTATTAGCATAGTAGGCACATCTGGGGCCCACCCTACATAAATATCAGAATGTCATTTTTACATTTATTTTTACGTATGTGTGTGTCTTGTTTTAGGGTGTCCATGGTGCAAGACAGCAGAGCTGAGAATCAATAGGATAATATGTCCAGGGCCTGCTGGTGATGAATGTGGGTGTTTTGGCCCATTTGGGCTGCCACAACAAACTAGCACATAGACTGGGTGACATGCAAACAACAGAAATTTATTTCTCCTAGTTCTGGAGCCTGGAAGTCCAAGATCAAGGTGTCAGCATGGTCAGGTTCTGGTGAGGGCCCTTTCCAGGTTGTATATGGCAGACTTCTTATATCCTCACATGGTAGAATAAGGGTGAGAGAGTGCTCTAGGGTCCCTTTAATAAGAGCACCAATCCTATTCCTGAGAACTCCACCCTCATTACCTCCAAATGGCTTTACCTCCTAATCCCATCACATAGGGAGTTAGGGTTTCAACATATGAATTTGGGAGGGACACTAACATTCCATCCATTGCACTGAGTATTTTTGCTTCTTCAAAATGACTTCATTGTTGCAACATATAATCATGCCTTTGTCTTAAGGCTAAAATAGCATTGTCTTAGAGCTGGAATCTCCAGCTTTCTGCAATCCTGGGCCCCTCTACCAACCTCTCTAACCCTTCCCCTCTAGGAGCACTTATAGAATATTGAGTCTCTGCTTAGTCTCTGCTGAATCAATTTTTGCTCCTTCTTCTTTGAACTCCTCAGTAGCCTTAGGGGCCAGGCATCCCATCCAGATATCATCCCCAGCTGCAGATAATCTGAGAAACTTAGCAGTCACTCCCTCAGGGCTCAAGTCTCCACTCCCAATAGGGCTTCAATCACCATGGTTTCCAATCTCACTTTTCTTCTGGGTATGCAGAGCACAGCTTCCCATTGCTTTCAAAGGGAAGTGCAAATATCTTATGCAAACTTACTGTATTAGTTTGTTCTCATGCTGCTAATAAAGACATAACTGAGACTGGGTA
This sequence comes from Cacajao melanocephalus, assembly GCA_963573385.1. Lineage (NCBI taxonomy): Eukaryota > Metazoa > Chordata > Mammalia > Primates > Pitheciidae > Cacajao > Cacajao melanocephalus. Next base: position 104,555 of record CAUYLG010077668.1, read on the forward strand.
ATTTAAAAGAGAAAAGAAGTTTAATGGACTCACAGTTCTACAAGGGTGGGGAGGCCTCACAATCATGGCAGAAGGAGAAGCAAAGGCATGTCTTATATGGTGGCAGGCAAGAGAGAAGTGCTGAGAAAAAGAGGGGAAAATCCCTTATAAAACCAACAGATTTCATGAGAACTCACTATCACGAGAACAGCAGCATGGGGGTAATAACCCTCATGATTCAATTATGTCCAACCGAGTCCCTCCCACAGTGGGAATGATGGGAACTACAATTCAAGATGAGATTTTGGGTGGGGACACAGCCAAACCATATCACTTACTGAGGCCTTACATGATCTAGTCTGTGTCTTCCCGTTTAATTTAATTTCCTCTTATTCACCTCTTTGCTCATCAAATCCAGCCACATGGTTCTCTTCCTGTCCTTCAAACCCATCCAAGTTTATTTTCACTTTAGGGTTTTGTACTTTTTCTGGTCTCTCTACCCACTATACTCTGCCCACCAAAATTGGCATGCTATCTTCTTCTTGTCATTCAGGTCTTTGTTTAAATGTCATATTCCCAGAGCTAATTCCTTGAGCATTTTGTCTAAAATAGCCCTTCTCTCTCAGTCACTTACATCTTATACAGCTAATTGTCTTCAGACACTTAACATCATTGATAATTATTGATGCTGCCTCTTTTCCTCCAATAGTAGAATACAGATTCAATGAGCAGAAACCTTGTCTGACATTTTACCTGCTATATCCCTAACATTATAGAATGCATATGGTACTTGGTGGTCTCTATAAATACTTGTTGGATGACTCAATGAATGAGCAAACTATAAATATTTGCTATGAACTATAAGAAGTTGCCAGTGAACTTCACATTTGCAAACCTCATCATCTTTATTATGGGCACTAGAAGTCTCATCTGGATCCTGTGCTTAACCAGTAGAAGGCCATAGTGTTGGGCCTCGGCTGGGTTGCAGTGTCCCAGTCACCTAGGCTTTGTGGAGCTTACCTGTGACTAGCAGACTAGGGTACCAAGGGTGAGCCAAGAAGCAACCTCCAAAACTCATTGGAAAGTCCAACCTGGCCGCTGCTTCTTATAGGATAGGCAAAGTGGGAAGATCTTGGTGTGAAGCATAGGATATAAACTGGGGAAGCCAGACCAGAGTTCAAGCTTGGAGGAATTCCCAGAGCTATGGGAATGTGGTCTTAGAAAGCCCCTATAGTTTTGGGTGAGCCAGTGAAGGAGCAGTTAGACTTACTTGGTTCTGGCACACAATGACCTTCAATCCTTCTCTTGAAGGCATGAGCTGGCCACAGTTGCACTTTGCCCTGCTGGTGAGGATCTGATGCCAGAGAATGACAATGGGTCAAGGGTTGGGTGGGGAGAATTCATTGCTAGTTAAGTCTTTTTTGATACTGAGTAGAGAATAGGTTTAGAGGAGGGGAAGGGAAGATCACAGGAACACCACTAAAGAAGTTATTTAGCAGTCCAGAAAAGAGAGGACAAGAGCTGGTGACAGCAGAAAGGAGGAAGAGAAAGAGATTCATGCAAGAGAATGACCGATGCAAAGTGTGCAAAATTTAAATTCAATCAAATTAGACCAATGGAATAAGGAAAAAGAAAGACACCATGAAGACCAGGAGGATCTGAGCTTGCTCAGCATTGGAGAGGGTGCTGCGTGCCTTGATTAAGTTAAAGACAGCAAGGGAGAGGCACTTGGATGCAGGGAAATGTGCTTTACCTCTGGACAGGCTGATGCGACAAGCTCATTGGGCCTCCAGAAAGATTTTTTCCAAAAGTAGCTAGAAATATAGGGCTACAGCACAAAAGACCCAGGAGCCAGGTGAATGCCTGGAAGAATGGAAGAAATTACATTATTTAAAGTAAAATGGGCCATGCGTGGTGGCTCATGCCTGTAATCCCAGCACTTTGGGAGGCCAAGGCAGGCAGATCACTTGAGGTCAGGAGTTCAAGACCAGCCTGGCCAACATGGGAAGACCCTGTCTCTGCTAAAAATACAAAAATTAGCCTGGTGTGGTGGTGCACGCCTGTAATCCCTTAATTGCTTGAACTGGGGAGGCAGAGGTTGCAGTGAGCTGAGATGGCACCACTGCACTCCAGCCTGAGCGACAGAGCAAGACTCCATCTTAAAACAAAACAAGATAAAACAAACAAACAAACAAAGTAAAATGGGACTTTTGAAAGTAACCAAGAATTTTAGTAGAGGGAGGGGAGCCAGGAGGACATTTTTAGCTTGCATAAAAACTAATGCTCATGGAGGGAAAGCTTGAAGCTAGAGGATGGTTTCTTATTCAAATGCAGGGTTTGGGATTTAATTATTTAAAATGTATCAAGTGATTTCAGAAATCAGCTATCTTTTGCTTTACAAAGAGAACTCAGGAGTGTCTTTAGAGTCAGAAGCCTAGGAACCAAAACCCCAAAGGGGCCAGACCAGGAAAACCTAGCTCTCCCCAGTACAAAGGGGAAGGCACTCCTGTTCAGTGCTGCTTTCTGGGCCACAACCAGCTGTGAAGAGCACTTAGTGCAGGTAATTCTGAAAACATCACACTAAAAAAAGAATCGCATGTTATTAATCATAAACATGAAAACAAAAACAAATGAAGGTTTCTCCTTGCCTTTAAATGAAGACAACCAAAAGCATCAGAGATGAAAACAAGACAGACACAACATGAAGACTGAAAACCAGATGACGCTGTAGGGAGCATGTGTAAAATTAAGAAAATAATTACTATGAGACTTAGATCACAGAACAAAAGGAATCCTAAAAGAACCTCCCACCCATAATAGAAGCAAACAACTTAAAAATATGAAGGAAGTAGGCTGGGCACAGTGGCTCATGCCTATAATCTCAGCACTTTGAGAGGCTGAGGCGGGTGGATCACTTGAGCTCAGGAGTTCAAGACCAGCCTGGGCAACGTGGTGAAACTCCATCTCTATTAAAAATACAAAGCGAGCCTGGTATGGTGAAGGACATCTGTAATCCCAGCTACTCGGGAGACTGAGGCAAGAGAATCGCTTGAACCCAGGAGATGGAGGTTGCAGTGAGCCGAGATCATGCCACTATACTCCAGCCTGGGTGACAGAGTGAGACTCCGTGTCAAAAATAAAATGAATAGAATAGAATAGAATAGAATAGAATAGAATAGAATAGAATAGTATAGAATGGAATGGAATGGAATAGAATGGTGATTATTTCATAAGCCGGTGTTACATTAATGAGAGAATATGATCAAGATAGCCTTGGGTCCTTTTCCCTGAGTTTTTACAATAAGCCCCAGGCCAGGGTTACAAATAACAAGCAAAGGGAATACTAGGGAGGTAGGGATGAGGCTACTAGTCAGGGCTGGTAATAAAGAGATAGTCATGTGGGGCGAGGCAGGTGGGAAGTAGGGTAGGTCTTAGCTAAGACCCTCAGAGGAGGCCTCTCAGGTCAGACCCAAGGCTACATACAGGGAAAGAATCAGCCTCAGAGACGAGGAGCTGCTGGCTTTCCATGGGTGCAGCTTCCGGTGATGCCTCTTGGACTAGTTCCCACATTACAGGTTACCTGCAGCTTCCCCCAGAAATGGACATTTTCCTTTTGAAATATAGGACAGAGAGTAGACTCTATTACTTGAGAATCTTGAAGGGCCTCCAGGCAATGTAGACCAGGAAATAGGAGATTTGGTGGTCAAATCAACTTTAAAAAATACTGGATTCAAATAACTTTCTTTGAATTCTCAGTGACCATTGAATTCTCAGTATATGAAAGACCCTCCAAAGTCCAGCTTTTATTTATTTATTTATTGAGATGGAGACTTGCTCTGTCATCCAGGCTGGAGTGCAGTGGTGCCATCTCAGCTCACTGCAACCTCCGCCTCTTGTATTCAAGTGATTCTCCTGCCTCAGCCTCCCATGGAGCTGGGATTACAGGCACCCACCACCATACTTGGCTAATTTTTCTGTTTTTAGTAGAGATGGGGTTTCACCACATTGGCCAGGCTGATCTCGAACTCCTGATCTCAAGTTATCTGCCCACATCGGCCTCCTAGAATTCTAGGATTATAGGCGTGAGCCACCATGCCTGGCCAAAAGTCCTGCTTTTAAAGAAACTATTTTAATGAATCCAATATTTTCCCCAATAAATGTCAGAAAGTTAGAGAGCCACAAAACACACTTTATCTTCGCTGCCTTGGGGCTATAATGTGGAACAATCACAATATTGGTCACCAAATTGGAGTTGGCTGATGTGATAGGTTGTGCCCATCTCTTCTTACTTCCATGTTTCTACTTTATAGTAAAGTTGAAGGGAGCAACTTTCTCGGTGGAGGGTATCTGAGCAATACGTATTCTGGCTAAAGCCTCTCAGCACACTCATGGAGAACTACCATACAAACTATCAATCTATTTGTAGAGCACTCTGTGTGTTACACAGTAAATGTGTAAATATAGTGAATATGAAAATATAGTAACATGATGGAGTAATATGATGGAGTTGGAGGAAGCTGAGTTGATTATATTCTAGGAGTACAACAAAACAAGCTTGGTCCCTGCAAGGTGTATGTCAGTTGGTTCCAGTAAACTGAAGATTTGGGATAATTGGATCCCACTTTCTACAGCAGTTTCCATGAGTTGAAAGCACACCTACTGTTTGCCCTGGGGGTGTTTTCCCCACTGATCCCTTCTCAAAGTTCACTTTTTAATTACTTGAATACCCCTAAGGTGCTGACTGACCAGGTTAATTTAAACGGGAAGACCTAAAATTCGTGTTGTTTTTCAGCTCCTTGCTGAGGCACCTGCTGATTATACCATCGCCAACAGGGTCAAGTCCAAATGCCTTTGCATCCTTTCACAACATCATCTCTCATCATTTTACCTGCACACTGCCTTCCAGCTCCCGGGAACCAGACCCCATTTCCTGACTGGGCTCCGCTTCCTCTGCTTCTCACCCCTCAACATACACACCCTACATTCTGTTCCTGGCTGCCCTTCTTTTCTTTCTCTACCTGCAAAACCCTCCCCAGCTCCCCGAGGCAGAGCTAGTTGCTCCTTCCCCTGGATCCCATGGCCCTTTCTACCTATGGGCCTCCCGTAGTGCCTAATGGCTCATAGATGATGCCCAGAAAACATTCATTGAGTGGATCGTTCATTTAGGCACCGTCTTTTACTGCAGTGTCTCCAGATTTGACATTAAGACACAGGAAAGCATGCCACCAATTGCTAGCAGTCAATCAAGAGTGGTGGGAGGGAGGAGCCAGAGCTGGAATTGGCTGGCTTGGGGTGGTGGGACAGGCCTAGGCAAGTGGCTGCCAAGTATAATCTCTTTGGGGGAAGAGATATGATATGGTTTGGAGGTTTGTCCTCTCCAAATCTTATGTTGACATATGACCCCCCCACTGTTGAAAGTGGGGCTGAGTAGGAGGTGTTTGGACCATGGGGGTGGAACCTTCATAAATGGCTTGGTTCCCTTGGTGATGAGTGAGTTCTCACTCTATTAGTTATTGATATTTGATTGCTAAAAAGAACCTGGCACCTCCTCTCTCTCTTGCTCCCACTCTCACCATGTGACATGTCTGCTTCCCCTTCACCTTCTACCATTCGTAAGAGCTTCCGGAGGTCTCCCCCAAAACAGATGCTAGCACTGTTCTTCTTGCACCGTCTGTAGAGCCATGAGCCAAAATATACCTCTTTTCTATATGAATTACCCAGTCCTGGGTATTTCTTTATAGCAATGCAAAATGGACTAATACAGGGCATATGTAAATTTTTTAAAATGCTTTTCTAAAGGAGCATAGATTTAATGAGGATGAAGAACATTAGCATGACAGGAAGAATGGATTCAAAGTAAGCCATATGGCATAGTACAGGGAGGAAAAGATGGGGCAAAGGACTGTGCCTGGGCCCCACCTGCTGGCAGGGCAGAAATCCTACTGCGATGCCAGGGGCGTTCCTTGTCTTAGGGACAAGGCAAGGCTGAGGAGCAGGCTGAAGCCCTTCCCCACCTTCAGCCTCCATGGTAAAGGCAGGAAGTCATAGCCAGGTTCTCCTGGAAGAGAAGAAAAGGTAGTACACAGTTCGCTACTGGCTTTTTGGTTATTTTACCAATCATTTCCTCTTCGTGTTTAACCTTCTGTTATTTGACTAAAATCTCTAAGAAGAGCTTAGTTCCTTCTGAACTCAGTCCACACTTGTTATCTTTCCTCAGAATTCCTGAACTCAAAGGGGCAGAAACCAGGTTTCTAGACGTTCAGCTCAGCCAGGCAAACAGTCTCTGGTAATTCCAGGCAAGTGCAAAGGCAAGCAGCAAATCGAGCAAACAGTAGGGGTTGCATCTGTTTTCTTTTTAAGAGTATCCTTATCAGAGAGCTAGAACTAGTCATTAAATTATGTTTGTTTGCTAAAGTTGCTTTATCTTGTTGAGCCTGAAAGTGCAGCCATGTACAAAACAGATCATAGACCACTGCAATTAACTGCCACTACGGAGTGTATTTAGTTCCTCCCGTCTCATTTCACAGGGTGGAAACTGATAGGGGAAAAAGGGAAACTCAAATTACAACATTCTGTTGTTGTTTTCCTCTAGACAACTCAGGCTCCATTTAAGGTCCTTCTAAAAGGCCACCATTTTCTGATTTGTTCCTTTAGAAACAGGGCAGAAAATATAAGGATGGGAACAGAAGTGAGAAAGGCACTCCAAAGCAATGGACAAAAACAAGAGCGATTGATGGACTGCCCGAGTTGGGTAGATAATTCCACTCTGAACCAATCCTCGCATACAAGAAACACCATAAAATATTGATCTATGAACGGGTATATTGAATTGCCCATTCCTTCTTAAAATATACTAATGGACAGATGCGGTGATACAGGTACATCTTAATTGCTAATCCCATAAACATGATTGAGCATCCACTCTACTAAATCCACAGATATTAAAGTAGGGACATAAATATGCATAATGAGAAGAACAAACATTTATTGAGAGCTACAATGTTTTAGGTGCTGGACCAACTTATAACCTTAATAGTAAGCACAATTGTTTGTCCGTTTTATAGGTAAGGAAACAAAGACTTAGGACAATGAAGTAGCTGGCCTGAGGTCACACAGCAGACAGGTGACAGTGCCGAGATTCTGAATTAGGTTAGCCCGAGTTCCTAATCATTCTGCCCTAGTGACCCCCATGACACTAGATCCTTGGAACCTGCAGCATGGGTGGCACATACCCTAACAGAGAGCCAGTACCACGTGATAAGAACTTCAAATGGGAAAAGGGAAAAGGGAAAAGGGAAGGTGGGTTAAAGAACAGGGAGATTTGCTAAATCATATAAAATTACAGCGGGATAGGAGGAGTAATGTCTAGTGTTCTAAAGCACTGTAAGATGACTATAGTTAATAGTAACATAGTTTCAAAGATCTGGAAGGAGGATCTTGAACATTTCTAAAACAAAGAAATAATAATGTTTGAGATGACAGATATGCTAATTAGCCCCATCTGATCATTATACCTTCTATGTATCACAACATCACCGTGTACCCCATATATTTGTACAATTATTATTTGTCAACTAAAAAAATAAAATAAAGTAAAGTAAAATGGATTCCAAATGGGAAAAAAGAAAGAATTCATAGGGAAGGTAACACTAGAGCAGGTGCTTAAAGAATGAGGGAGCAATTTGGGTGAGGTGGCTCATGCCTGTAATCCTAACACTTAGGGAGGCTGAGGTGTGAGGATTACATGAGCCGAGGAGATCAAGACCAGCCTGGGCCACATAGCAAGACCCTGTCTCTATTTTTAATATATATTTATATTATAAAATTGTTTAAAAAAAAAGAATGAGGGAGGAAATGTCCATTTGGAGAGGACTGGAGGGGAGAAGTGCGCCTCAGGAATGGCGTTGAGCTAAATAGGAACATCGTACCTGATGCTGTAGAAGAGCCGAATGGTGCCAGGGTCAGACTAAACATACCCCTGGGCTCAGATGGTGGCCTAAATCCAGCTGAAGAGAGAGACCAATCTCCATGCAATCAGGATGAAGAGTTGTAAACCGTGAGGTGGAAACTGCTGTTGGCCATCCGAGCTCAATCTTCATGGAGACTGGTGCACCGCTGCCCTCTCAGGTCACCAGCTGGACGCTGCCCCGGAGTAGACTAGCTGGGAGGGTTGTGCAGGGTAGGGACACAGCCAAACGGAGCTGCCAAGAACCAGGGAAATTACTAAAGATGGTGTCAAGTTCTATGAAACAGTCTCCTTTTCCACAGCCCTTGGCTTCATCCAGCCTCACCCTTGGAGATCAGCACATGTTGCAGTCAGGGGATCTGCAAGAAACACAAGAGGCGTCAAAGAAAAGGGAGATTCCACGTGATGTTGATGCCCAAGCATCCAGTGAAGTCAGCTTTCTGTTCTTTGCTCTGTGCTTGCTTAGGCAAGTCCTCAAGTTTGAAAGACCAAAAATCATGGCTAACACAGGGACACCAGCCAGCCTGAACGGCCATAGCACCTCTGCTAATACTCGTTGGCCTCCTTAGAGAGGCATCCCTTTTCTCTTTTGCACACCTTGGAGTTTCTCTTTTTCCATTTCCCACCCTAATCCTCTCTAAGGTTCCCTCTTCCTTTCCCTTTCTTCTTCCTCTTTCCTTCATCAGTCTCTGGTGGACCACCCCCCCCATGGCTGACAGCTCTGGGCCCAGGCAGTTGCCAGTTCTGATTCTCCAGCCCTGCTTTGGAAGAGCAGCATTCCCTTGTGTTCATGGACTACCTGCATCTGAATCCTCCAGAGAGCTGGGAAAATGCAGAGCCCTGGGCCCACCTCCAACCTGCTGAAATAGGCTTGCTGAACTGGAAGCTATGCCTCCAACAAGTCTTCCGGGTCAGTTTTTGCTCACTAAGGTTTAAGACCCTTTCTCTAAAGACAAAGGCCCTGGAAACTTTGGTCTCTCGTATCTCTCTCTGTTTCCCCCATTAACACTTCTCTAAAAAATGGAGAAGTTGAGTTGAAGAAACAGCATTGAGTTTTTCCTTTCTTCTTTGTCTTCTGCCTAGACATCCTTCTCCTCTACTAGATGGTGGATCTCTAAGGATGGGAGTCATGTTCTCAGCTCTGGAACCCTGAGATTCCTGTTATGCCTGGGTCACCATGGGCACTTAGAGAATGTGGAATGAATACATTGTTGATGCAGGGAACGCCCTCTCTCCCTCCTTGCCCCCTCCCTTCTTTTCTCCTCCTCCCCTTTTCTGTTCCTCTTTCTCTTGGGACCCCCTTGGCCTTGGGCACAAAACCCAAATGTTTTAAGAGATGGTTAATGTTTAAAGGGAGATAGGTGGGCACAGGCAGGGCAATGGCAGGTTGCTCAATGGGCAAACAAATCCACCTTCTTCTGTTGTCTCCTAAGCCAACAGGAAGCAGCCAAAAGACGGTCAGATGGTCACTAACCCTGCAAGGGCTCAGGACAGCTGCCCTGCCTGCTCCACACAGCAGTTGCATAACCTTGCTGCAATAATTTGGAGCTATAAATAGTCTTTACTGAGGAGCCCAAATCTGGGATTGGACAGGCCCGAGGAGTGGCCTTTATTTGTTGCCCCTTCAAACCAGTGGAGAAAAACATTTTTTTAAAGCCTCTCTTATAGAATCTAAGCCTGTGGCAAAGTATTCCATCTTCTCCTTTGACTTCAGCCTGTGGTCTCATTCTATGACTGCATTTAGAGTCTCCATGCAGCTCTTTCTCCTTCTTCTTACTGTGCCAGTATGTGACCCAGTTCCACTTATGTAATGGTGCTAATGATGATAATGATGGTCATTCTTTAGTAGATCTTCTTTCCTCCATTCCTATCATTCCTATCCTTGTCTAGTCTTTTATCTCTTGTGTATGGCCCTTTCCGTGCCTTGTCTGTTGACTGGTGACTCTGTCTCCATCTGATGTATAAGACCGATTCTCCTGAACACTTGTTTTTTCATGTTTTTCCCCTGTTCAGAATCTTTCAGTGGCTTCCTCTTACTTATAACAGCCTACAATTCTCGAAGGTACCTCCTATTCTTAATGTATGTATTTATTTATAAATTAAGTATGTGTGCTACTGTCAGTTCATAGAAAATATTAGAAAAGCTTACTTTCATTGTTAATTTTTGGCAAACCATAAATAGTAGTTCTAATACTTTCTCCCTGACCACTGGTGGATCATTGTGAACACGCCACAATGGATATCATGAGGATAGCATTGAGTCATTTTGCTGGAATATCAAAAGACCTCCAAGATCTAGTTTCAGGTCATTTCTCCATTGTCTCAACATTTCTTAGAGATGACTATGGCCAGGCACAAGTCTAGGCTCAGGAGGTAACAATCAGTAGTTATAGCCCCTACATGTCAGGAGCTCACAGAAGGGTAGAGGAGATAAACTCATAAACAGATAACTTTTGGAGAGTCCTATGTATCATCGGAAAAGTTTGCACAAGGCATTAAGAAAGAACAGTGGAAAGAAATAACAGCCTGTGTGAATCCAGAAAGGCTTCACAGATGACTATTTGAGTGGGGTCTTGAAGTATGAGTCTTTCACCAAGTCACAAAAAGTGCAAAGGGCCTTCTGGGTACAGGCAAAGGCACAAAGGTAAAGGAAGAGCTTGGCACATCGGGGAAGGGAGAAGCTGTTCATAGAAGCTGATGGTGCCTGGAGGAGAGGGATGAAAGATGAGGATTGTAAAGGGAGGTTGAAACCAAATCACAGAGGACCTTATCTGCCATACCAATAAGATTGGCTTGTATCCTGAAGTTAGTGGGAGTCATGGATGTTTTGACAAACTACATTCTCTCCTAAATCTGATTTCTCCTGATCTCCCTGCAGGAGTAACAGACTAGAAAGTAGGCAGAATAAAATCAGCATTCTCCTCAGGGATCCCATGAAGCTGATAGTCTGGGCTGCTGGGAGGCCCCACACCAAGGCCCACAGCCTCAAAACAGCAGCACACACCTCTCCCCGAAGTCTAAGGGCAATGTCAAGAGCATCCAGGGTTCAAACTAAAACTAAGAAAAACTCACACTCCATGACTGGGACTAGGAGTCATTGGAAAAGCTTCTCAGGGGTTACTAGAAGTTGATGAGATAAAGACATATCTCTTGTACATTGTCAGGAATAAATCAACCCAAACTCTAATAAAAGAACAAAGTTGTAAAATAGAACACAATGACAGATGCATGTAGTTTAATGAAACCGAGGTTGCAGGGTAAGAATTTTTCATCTCTGGATCGCATCATTTCAGGGTGGGAGACACTGCTATCTATCTTCTCTCTTTATCACACTTTCATTAAGAAATTGATGTTTATACAGTGTTCCCAGAGAATCCATTTATCTTTTAAGTTCATTAGCATGTCCAATTCCTCTTCTAAAAAGCTTCACCTCGAAAATCTTTGTAGAGGAGTTTTCATTCATTTAATCAACCTTTATTGTGTGCCTAATGGTTGCCACGCACTGCTCTTGGCTAAGGTTTTGCTTCTAAAGTATTTCCCTTCATCTGTGAAAATAGTGCAGGAGACCAGTGTCTTCATGATGGGGACTTTCAGTTTTACCCAGAAGGGATGCTAGACAGACCCACAGACTGTGAGCCGTCTGCTCTGTCCCTACTGTAAACAGAGCCAGGCATCTCTAAGCTCTTTGGGCCATGTGTGGAGGTGTGGTCTGTGTTGGAGGACTGGCACCTTCCTCTGTGGGATAGAGTTTTCCTCTGTGCTGTGCTGAAACAGCAGCCTTGAGCTTTTAGCCTAACGTGCTAACAAAATGTAATAATCGTCCAGAGAGAAAATGTTGGACTGAATTAGAAATGATAGAGATCCTCATGTGGACAGGGACAAGACTGTTAGACATTATAAGAGTGAAATGACAGGCCTGAGGTGCAGCTGTGTAGGAATGTGACCAGCAAGGTACTGACAACCTGGGCAACAGCAGGGTGTCATAGAAAATGGACTGGACTCAAAATCAGAGACTGGACCACCAGCCTCAGCTCTGAACATCAGCCATCTCCTTGAAAAGCTCACACCCTTTCTGTCTCTCCATATTCGCTTCTGTCAAAGGAAGATGCTAGGTGGTTGCTAGCTAAGACCTTGATTCTAAAGTGCTGCATTTATTTCATCATATTTCCACACTTGTCACACTTGTCAACAAAAGCAAGATGGATTAGGTTGCCAATTCCTCTTGTATGGGTATATCTGAAATCTAGCTGCTTTCGTTGCTCTAGATAAGTGTTACTGACCTGCCATTTTTCTTTGGAAGGGAAGAGAAAGAAATAAACATTCTTTGTTATCAGCTGTTCTCATTAAGGGCTTCATTCTGTGACCCCTCTGATATCTTCAAATAAAGAGTGAGGCTGGGAAAGGAGAAAGAGACACGCAAAGGGGAAAAGGGATCTTGTGGGAGAGATGAGAAACTGGAAATATCAGTCCACCTCATCAGGAGAGTTGACTTTAGTGTCTTGAGTACTTTGTTTAAATATCTGTCATCACAATTCCCATTTGCAAATGACAGTGATAATGCAAGCTTATCTCATTAGGGTTTTATGGGAGAAAGAGTAACAGTTTAAATACACAGTTAACGAAGTACTGTCGTAATGCTCATTGTCACTGGTAACACTAATTAGTTTTGACATGGGCAGCAGTGGCCCCCAAATGAAGATCCTTGTCCCATTCTCCCTGAGAAGGAGGGCATACCAGTAGCTATGCCCAGGCAGTACTACCCAGGTAGGCAAGATGGTCTGCTTATGGTTTCCTTTCTATAAAGGCCCAGTGAACCTCTTAGGAGTGACAACCAGCCAAGCTGAGGCTGAAGGCTGGCCTCTAGTTTTAAGACTAAGCAATTCAGAGTAGACGCTGTTTTGCCCAAGAAGGATGCCAGACAGACCCTGAGCCACTTCTAGATGATTGATTGTTTCATTTGGTTAGGCTAGGCAATGAAGAACTCAGTAAATGACAAAATAGTGTAGGAGTACTTGAACAAGATGGGCTATGGGCCGAAGTTCAAATAATTTCACGAGTTCAGGCCACAAGTCAGAAAAAAACATGTATATGTATATTCCTTTCTATTTATGTATGATTCATATATTATATATTTTGAATGTTTATTTAGATTTAGACTTATCACAACTGCTGACCCTACCTCCAATCCTTACCTCTGATTTGCTCTGAGAAGAGGTTGGCAAACTATAACCTGTGTGCCAGATCCAGCCTGTGGCCTGTTTTTGTGTGACCCATGAGCTGAGAATTAGTTTTACATTTTTCAAGGGTTGTAAAACACACAGACACAGGAATATGCCACAGAGGCCTGATGCAGTGCAAAAAGCCTAAAATATTTACTACCTGGCCCTTTGCATAAAAGTTTGCCAACCTCTAGCCTTGAGGAGTTACTGGCCTCCTGTGTATGACATGATTTATAATTGCTTTCTCATTTTATCTTTACAGCAATCCTGGAAGGGAGGTAGGTTAGTTGCCATTATGTCCATTTTAGAGGTGAGGAAGCAGAAGGCCAGAACACTTACATAACTGCTCGAGGTCACATTCATAGTGGCAAGGCTGGGAATAGACCCATGGCCTTCAAATTCTCCATCCAGGACTCTTATCATTATATCACAAAGAGAATGAATGACCCAGCTTTTCTGTACCAGGAGAAGGTTGAACTGAATCCAAACTAATTTGAGGGCATTGAGTCTGTCTACTCTTTCTTAGCAGGCAGCCCATGTGGGGAAAAGTCATGAAGAGGATTTGGAAATCCTAGCAATGTTTAACTAGTCTTATTACAGACTTAGGTAAGGCAGGCAACAAAAGTTCACATATTACCCTGAATGGATGTCTCAACTGTCCAAGCTGACAGTGCTCCCGACCCCCTACCCTGCAGAGGAGCCCCTGAAGACAGTGGCAATGCACTTGTAGCAAAGGGCTGCTTGCATCCTTGGGCTGTCTGCTCTCCTAGTTCAGAATTCACTCCCCTCTGCTCCAGTGAGTGCTGTGCAGAGCTGCCGGAGTGAATGAATGCCCACATTATCTGACGCCCCGGCCTGTCATCAGCTTCCTGGCCACAGACTCAGGCAGACTGTGGGTAGCTGGCATCGACTGCAGTGTCCCTGACATAAACAACCCACAGCTGACTAGCAGCTTGTTCTTATCCCCACCCTAAGCAAGGTCTCCCCGACCCCAGGCCTCCCTGCTGCCCCAGGGCTGAAGAGGGACTTTGTGCCCGTAATTCAGACCAGCTTCTGCCTAACTCCTTTTAATTGCTACCAAGCAGAGACCTGAAATAAAGATGTGCATGGGGTTGGTCCCCAAGTCTTCTCCAGGCAGGGGGCAGGACTGAAGGCTGCCAAGACCCAGGCCCGTCAGCCTGTCAGGGATGATTTAGGGAGCTTTGGTAGAATGGTAGGAAGGTGGGCAGGGTGACTTTAGAGGCTCTTCTAAGAACTTACAAATCCAAGTCCTCAAATATCTTCCTTTTGGCTCAGTATGGAGTGACAGATTGCTACTCTTAGAGATCAACCTCTAAGAAACAAATACAGAGTCATCACTAATTTCATCATATCAGTAAGTTAGTACTTTAGCTCTTACTAGGCAGAGTCCTGGACCCTAGGGAGGAACAAGAGAGAGGAGGAAAGGAGGAAGACCGGCAAGAGCGGGCCCCCTTGGTGGTAGGGTCCCTGTGCGCCAAGCCACGGCGTGAGAGTGCTGAGAATCCCAGCAGCAGATGTCAAGAAAGGGGCTCAGTGGGGATGAAGGCACAGCAGCCTTAGGCCTTGCTGTCTTTGTAATTCTTCCTCATCTTCACTCTTCTCACAGCATCTCAAACATAAGGAAGCCTTCTTGCTGCATTCCCACTGCCATCTTCCCATCTCCACCCACCGTGGCTTCCCCATCCTCTGTCTTTCACTGTCCCAGAGAACCTTTTGAGCAACCCAGTTCCAAACCAGCAACTCTCATCTGAACAATCACATGGATCTGAAGCTCCTTATGCAAGTCTTGGCCTTGCCTGGTACTTTTTATGGCCCTTATTTCTTTCTACCTTGAATTCCAGTTTTTGGAGACCTGTCCTATTTCCATCATGAGACTGTGGGGAACTTGAGAGAGAGGCTTGTCTGATTCAGCCATAGCACCAAGCACAGTCCTTTGCCCACAGGTGAACCTGTAATAAATATCAAGCCATTTTAGCATTTCCTCATGATTCTTCCAGCCAGATGCTAAGAAAATCTTTAAAACCCTAGGGAAGAGCCAGCTGGAGTCTTTATAGCTGCTCTAATCTAAGAGGGATCCTTTTATGCTCAGGATTTAAAAAAAAATTAATGTTATTCAGGACAACAGGTTGCATCAGACACTAATAGATATTTCCAAACTCCCTAGCAATCCACCCATCCAACACTTCTGCCAATATAAACACACTCAATGATGGAAAAGAAGAAATAACCTTCCTTTTCTTTCAAAGTCATTCACATGTAAAGATCAATTAGGATTTATAGAAGACAGTTCTTACCAAGGGGCTCACTAGGCCTTAGTTCTGAAATCACATTTTTCCTTCTCAATCATATTTTCTTTAGGTCTCTTATTAGACCTGCCAAGACAGGCAATCTGCTGTGTCTGCTTATTTGCTGAATCACTGCTGATGTAAACTCAGCAAACAGCAACAAAAAGCTGTTTTAATGAGATTTTAAAGCTCAGCTGTGAAAATTGAAAGTCACCCAACATCAAACCACCCAACCACCTGAGAATATTTCACAGCGACGTTCTTGTCGCACAGCCATTCTATTTCTGACCAGCCAGTTTACAGCAGCAGGAAGGAAATAGGCAGGGAGGATAAGAAGCATTTACTCAGGGACAATTTTGGGAGAATTAAATAATGTTTGCAAAGGGCCAAGCACAGGACCTTGAGTCAAATAGATGCTCAATAAATACTGGTCGTCCATTCTGTGGGCTTCTTTCAGATCTCATATGAGTAGTGTTCACTGTGGTGTATAGTATTCTTCAGTATAAAACTTGGACTTTGAATGCATTCATCTCTTTGAATAATTAAACAAATGCAGCCACTCACACACTTAAAGAAGGCCATGATAAGAGTGTTACAAATAGAGTTATAATTAATTCAATTATAGAATTGGATTAATTATAATTAGAATTAATATAAAAATTATAATATAAAGTTCACCTGAGTTCAATTAAAAACAAAATTATGAATGAGTGTCTTTTATTATTTTAGTCAATCACATAGGCCTCTACTTGCCCCATTTTCAAGAAGTCAAGTGTCTCTCTCTGGGGGCCTCCACTTCTCATTCAAGAAAATACTCTTCCATTCCACATTGCCTCAGTCCAAAGGTGCTGAGGATCAGCTCTGGTTTCAAGGCCAGGCATCTGGAAACTGGAAACCATTAGTAGTTAACTGTATCTCTTGCATGGTTGTGCCACACAGTATTTCAGATAAAGCTTTATGTGATCAGTACCTGGATGCTTGCCCGCTCTGTGGCAATGCCCTGGGTTTCTGCCCAGGCCAAGTGGTGTTCTGCTCCTGAGCTCAGATATGCAGCCTCCAGCAGCAGCCACATGATGTGCAGAAACAAATCTTCCCTCAAGTTCAGGGAATCTTAGGCCAGGGATTGAAAGTCACATGCCTGTACAGCAGGAAGATAACAGAAATGAGAGAAGTGGACAAAATTTAAGAAACATTGGCATACAGACTTCCTCCTCCTTCTCTTCCTCCTCCTCCTTCTCCTCCACCGCTGCGCCTTCTTCCTCCTCCTCTCCTCCTCCTCCCCTCCTCCTCCTCCTTCTCCTCCTTCTCCTCCTCCTTCTTCTTCTTTCTTCTTCTTCCTATTTTGAGACAGAATCTCACTCTGTCACCCAGGCTGGAATACAGAGGTACAATCATAGCTCACTTGAACTCCTAGGCTCAAGCAATCCTCCCACCTCAGCCTCCTGAGTAGCTGGGACTGCAGGCATGCACCACCATGCTCAACTAATTTTTTAAATATTTTGTAGAGACGGGGCCTTATCCTCGTGCCTTAACCTCCCAAAGTGCTGGGATTATAATTATGGGCCACCACACCCAGCCAGATTTAGTTTTTATTAAACTTTAGTGTTAGCAGATTATATGTAAATATATGTAATATTGACTACATTTTTTATGTATAAAATGCAAGTAGAGAATAAGGAATGTTTAATACATACACTTTTTAAATAACTCATTTCTTTTTTAATAGAACTCTGGAAACCAGGCACCACTGTTTATAGATCAAAATGTCAATTTCTCTTCTGTTTTGTGTTCTAGGCATGGATTGCTATAAGAGTTGCACCTTTAGGTTTCTGGGACTTCAGTATAGTTATGTTAAATTTTTAGTACTATTTTTCCCTACAATTCAACCATATCAATTTATAGTGCTTCCTTTATCCTAACAAGATTAATTGAGGAAAGCAAACTCAACAATGTGATTTCATTTTCATTAAGTTTGAAATACAAGTTTTTTGGAGTCTGGTCTTGAAATGGACAATTTTAAGAATATAGTTCAGTCTATCACTTCCATTTCCAGTGCAATTAAGTGGGTCAGATAATTCTCCATGAAATGAGTTTCTCAGATGTAATTTCTTTAAAATGAGTGCATTGCATCTTACATGTCTTAACTATGGTGTCTAGGTATCTCACGCATGGCCACCCTTCAAAAGAAATATTCCAAATGTTTGTTTCTGATGGCCTAGTCTTCAGTGAGTAGGCCTGGAAATTTTTCCTTGGATTAATAAGCAAGTCAATTTATTTCAACAATTCAAAAAAAACCTCTTTCTAGCCAGGCATGGTGGTTTATACCTGTAATCCCAGAACATTGGGAGGCTGAAGTGGGCAGATCACTTGAGGTCAGGAGTTCAAAACCAGCCTGGCCAACATGGTGAAACCCCATCTCTACTAAAAATACAAAAAAATTAGCTGGGTGTGGTGTCACACGCCTGTGAACCCAGCTACTCAGGAGGCTGAGGCAGGAGAATCGTTTGAACTCAGAAGGCAAAAGTTGCAGTGAGCCAAGAGTGTGCCACTGCACTCTAGCCCGGATGACAGAGCGAGACTGTCTCAAAAAAACAAATATGTGTCTTTCCAATTTTAACCGCCCTTGACTGATCTACCCAGACTCCATGAAATACAGCCCAATATGCTATTCTGTTTCAAGAGGGTTATGAAAATCATTGTACTTTCAGCAATTCAAGGCACAGAAGCATATTCTATACTCATGCTAATTGCAATGTCCCTGACATTTTCCAATTCTAACCTTTTAGCGCTAAGCTATTGCTGGTGAATAATGTAATGAATAGACTGAAATTCTATGTCCTTACAAATGTCACCTTATTACATTTCCTAATAAGTCTGAAATTAACACTAACCAGGTCACTTATCACATCCTGTAACCATGTAACCACACTGTCTGATATTGACTGGTCTACTGTCTGTTCAAACCATCAAGACTCTCCTGGCACCCCTAAATGATTTATTTCCTGACATTATGTCTATCATACTGTTTAGCCCATGAATCCTAATTAACTCCATGAACAAATATACTAATTTACCAGCTACAGCGAGAAAACACTAGTAGTTGTTTAACTTTCTTACATAACTTGTGCTGTGGATTCTTAGCCATACCTTCAACACACACTGAAACAGAATTTCTGGTTGTTTCTGTTTGGGATACATCATGTCTGTTGCATTCAATAGACATTCTTGTGTAAACCCACCATCTGTCAGTGGTTTTGTGACCCACGCAGAATTTTCTCGAAGATATAGTGGCATTTAACTACGGCATCATTTTAGCAGATTCAAATTTTTTTTAAAAAAAGCCTTTAAAAATACCTGTCCTCTTTTTGGTTTAGTGTTTTTTATCATGCATATTTTTTTTCATACTGGTCATAGCTGTGACCATGTTTTGTTGCATCACTTATATTCATTTGACACAGAAATACAACCTTCTCTAGGTATCTTTTGTTTCAGAGGAGCAGCAGGTGGGAGTTCAGTAGATCTGATGTGTGACATTAAACCAGGCAACTTAACTTCTCTAGGTCTCAAGTTCTGGGTCTCCTCTGTAAAAATGATGGCCAATTGCTGAATAACCCTCTAAGGTCCTATATGCATGCTAATATGTTTAAATTTTATGGCCTGAAGTCCTAATGGATCCTAGGTTCCTCCTCTATCCCAGAGGCAAGCTGCCTGGAAGAGGGACTTTTTCCTAAGGAAAGTGAGTCTGTACCCCAAGCTATAACAGATACTCACAGTAAAGCAGCAGTATTATCATTCATCCTAGCACTACCTAATCTTAGATGTGATTATCTGAAAAGCATTTCATTGCTTTTCACTTTATGCCTACATAGACATAAGATTTTTTTTTTTTCCAAAAAGGAAGAAGAAAGGATAAATGGGGTGAGAGGGGCCTAACATTATGTACCTACGACAAGTCAGGTGTATGCAAGGACTTCTTTATACAAGATCTCATTTAATCCTCCCAATAAACTCACGCGGGGGACTATGTTGTCCTCATGTTACAAATAAGGAAAAGAAGCTCAGAAAAGTTCAGTATTCTGGCCAAGATGACACAGTTAGCAGCAGATCTAGGATCAGAGCAATTTGGTTTGGCCATAAAGCTCATGTTGTATCCACTATACACACTATGTCATTCTTGGTTCCTGGGCGTCTTCCTTGCCATTGGGTTTTTTTTATTTTTCCATCTCCTGGGCTATCCATGTTAAATAAGAATGCTTTATTCTTTTATGCCCCTTGGGCTTGGAAACCCTGGCTCAGTGTTGAGTTGACCAGGGTGAAGACCAAAATGAGGAGAGATAAAGCCAGGATGCGGAGCCTGGTGTGAAGATCAACAAGACCCAGGAGCTGAAGGTCCAGCCGGAGCCCTGGGTCCAAACTGGGTGAGCCTGTAAGAGGCAGGAGCTGAGAGGCAAAGGCCAGGAGAGGCAGGAAGTGGGCTCAGGACAAACAACCTGAATATGCTTAGGGGCTGTTGCAGGCCATGGCCCAACCCAAAAGCACTGACTGCCAGAGCGTCAAGTCCGTTTCGGAGGAGATGGAAAAACCCACCAACCGATTTCCCCCTAATGTTTATCATGAGCATCATAAGAAGAAAAAAGAAATAACGAAAAGAAAGAAAAGAAAAGGGGCTGGGTATGGTGGCTCACACCCGTAATCCCAGAACTTTGGGAGGCCAAGGCAGGAGGATCCCTTGAGCTCAGGAATTTGAGGCCAGCCTGAGCAACATGGTGAGACCACCATCTCTACAAAAAATACAAAGATTATATGGGTGTGGTGGTACATGCCTATGGTATCAGGGACTCAAGAGGCAAAGGTGGGAGGATTGCTTGGGCATGGGAAGTTGAGGCTGCAGTGAGCTGAGATTGCACCACTGCACTCCAGCCTGGGTGACAGAGCAAGACACTATTAAAAAAAAAAAAAAAAAGGAAAGAAATCAACAGAAGAGATTACAATGAAAATCCACCCCATTCTTCCCCATGTGTAGCTTTTGTACCCCAGAGAAAATGCTTTCTGCTCTTAATTCTGTAAGTTACCTCCCTGACAATAACTAACGTGTATGCTATTTCTTAACTTATTAATTTAAGACATTATCAAGCCACTCATATCTACAGAAAGCTAAGGATTTAACTTACCTTAACTTCCCTCTTTTCTTCTTCCTAATTTTTGACAATTATTTTGTCCTACTGTTTATTGCCTCTGAATAATAATGTAAGCATATATTTTTATATTCCATACATTTTAGAAAGTATTTCTTGATTTTCAACTCAATTAGATGAAGACATGAGGGCCCCTCTTCCTTCCCCCAAATGTTTCTCACTTTCTGACAGCTGGAATTTGCTTTTACATTGGGAAGCTGATCATATTACATTTTTCTCTATAATCATATTTAGTCTTCTGTGTTCTATGAGACTGATTCTCAAAGTTAAAAACCAATAAACACTATTTCTGTTATTATAAATCTGCAGTTATTGATGTATGAATCCTTTTCATAAATATTGAGGCAGGTGCTGAGCTTGGATTACCAGACAGGGGTCATGAGGCAGGAGCTTGTGCCCTAGGTGCAGTGGATGCTCTTCATCATATTCCGGCAGCGTCCCGGGACCATGTCACCATCTGGCAGGGCTTCATTTTGGCTTAAGCAGACAGAGGAATCTGGCCAGGATGCCACTTCCACAGGGGTCTAGAAGCTCCAGTTCTCAGAAAGAATATTTGTCTCTAGAGAAGGGAGTTCCAATTTTTGCCTAGGGATGGCTGCCACACTTCCAAACTCAGGGATGGGTGACGAGAAGATGCCCTCCACCAAGTGGTCAGTTCTTTCCCAGATAATGAATTATCTCCTCTGCAACCTCACCCTTCCTCCTCTACCACCATGCTGGAATATGGCATCCATGATCTGATTTTACAACTTTTCATCTGTTTTCTATTCTCTTTACCTGTCCTGAAATTGTATGGGGATCTCTCCTCCACTGTTTCTTCCCATCACCTCAACTGTTACTGGTTTATTGCTGTATTTTTATCTTATGTCTCTGGAGGGAGAAGTAAGCCACGGTCATACGTGTACTTTCTTTCTTTCTTGATTATAACTTAGTTTAAGTTTATTATAAACAAAAATTTTAAGCAATCAAGAAAAATATAAAAAGGAAAGGAAAACTCCATAAAATCTTGTGTCTCAGAGGTACTCACTGTTAACGTGTTGATGGAAATTCTTCCCGAGTCTACCAACTCTTCCTGCTCCATCTGGAATTCCGAGAGGGGGTTCATCTGTGTTTTTATCTTGGAGTCTTCACTCTTCTGGGAGCCATTATGCCAAAGGTAGGCATTCACTTTAAAGGGCAATGCTCATCCTTTTCTGCTGCAGCCCCAACCAAGGCTTTAGTGAAAGAGAAATTAGTCTGCGTAAATAGTTTTACTCAGGATTGCCCCTTGCTGCTCTACTTTTCCTGTTCCTGGCTTCTAGAGCATCTTATGATGGAGTTGCATCCCTATGGCTGCATCCCTAAGGCAGCATCCTGAGTCCTTTTGCAGAGAAGGGCCCTTTACAGCAGATTCTTCTGGAATCTTTTCTTTCTCTGGGTCAGAGTGTGGGAATATGGAAAGTCAGATTTACTGGCTTATGAAATGCACATTTCACAGATGTGTCAGCCTCCCAAGTAAAACATTACCATCTAGTCTCCTTTTACAGGGGAAGGGCTCTTCAAGGAATATACAGTTCCTGGGTTGTAAAGAGAGGGCAGAGGACAGATGTGCAAAGCTGACAAAAGGTACTCATGGAATTTCTGTCCTCCCACCCTTCTTCCCTTTAGGAACAAGTGCTTTTTCTTTTTCTCATTTTGCAACGGTTGGATTTGTTGGCTTGTTTGGACATGAATTAGAAAAGAGACAAGTTTGTCTCTTTTTCAGTTGACTGCTGAGCCAGGGAGAGTTAGCAGCAGCAAGTTGAACTTTGCCTTCTACTGTGTGGGGTGACCCACAGAGTCAGAGACAAGAGAACTTTCCGAAGGTGTGCACCTGACAGACCCAGTTTCTCCGTCCATGTGAGGGGCCCGTGTGAAGGCATCAGATAACCCCGTGATTTTCTGGGCCATCAGTCAACTCTCCAAGTCTGGGCTTTGCTTTTGACTTGGCACGAGCTCCTGGCAGCAAAGAGGCAGAAGAGAGGGGAAAGCCTCAATATCCCAGTCATGCACAGGTTGAGAGAAAGAAAACCATCACACTGCTTCCCTGAGAAAGACTGGGCTTTTTCTTAAATGTTTATGCTTCGCTCCTTCATCCCCATGTAAGACATTTTAGACAAACTCCACCACCAAGATACTGAGTCTGTGGGTCCGAGGTAGGGAGGGTGCAGAGAGGGGGGCAGAAGGATTCTGCCTGTGGGTGATGGCTTGAAAAATGGAACTTTGCAGGGCCAGGCCCCCTACTCTTATCATCATTTGCTGACTATCCTAGGAACGAGGAGACAAAATCTCTCACGTTCTTAGACACACAGATAATCAGAGCACTCTGTGAGACTTTCATCAAATCATACATTTTTTTTTCCAGTAGTGGTCCTTGTGGAGATAGGCCATTTTATGGTTATTTTGGAAAGGATTTCCTCTGTATAAAAATGCATTCTGAGTTTGTTCTCCTGGCCAAAAATTTTGTCGCTATAGTATGACAATGAACCCCTCCCAGCATTTTTGTTTTTTTGTTTTGCAATATATCCGGTGATTGAACTGAGACATAAAACATGAAGATAGGAATGGGAAAATATAAAAGTCACACCTTGCCAAGCTCAACACACCCAGAAAAAAAAAAACTGTCAATAAAACAAGGGCCGTACAATTACTTATCCTTCTAGATTGAACTCACCTTCCTTGTTCAACATAGGCTTCTTGGACCCTGCAAGGCAGGATTGAGACTGCTGGCCTCTATGTGACATAATATATTTCTATTGCACCATTTTGCAATGATTTGTTATGTCTTTTTTTTTTTTTTTTTTAAGACAGAGTCTTGCTCTATTGCCCAAGCTGGAATACAGTGGCATGATCTCAGCTCACTGTAACCTCTGCCCCCTGGTTCAAACAATTCTCCTGCCTCAGCCTCCTGAGTGACTGGGATTACAGCCACACACCACCAAGCCCAGCTAACTTTTTGTGTATTTTTAGTAGAGATGGGGTTTCGCCATGTTAGTCAGGCTGGTCTCAAACTCCTGACCTCATGATCTGCCCTCCCAAAGTGCTGGGATTACAGGCATGATCCACCATGTCCAGCCTATGTCTTTCTTACCTATTATAATTTGAACCCCATTGAGAGTAGAGACCCTTACCTGTTTTTGTACTCTATCATTGAGTACAGTGCCTTAGACTTATAAGGTAAAAAAAAAAAAGTCTACTAAGTGAACAAATGAATGAATGAATGACATACGGATCATAGAGTTGTCTTCCCAATACATATGTCCACAAAAAGATTTTGCCTCACATTATTCTAAGTGAAGTGACTCAGGAATAGAAAGCCAAATAGCATATGTTCTTACTTACAAGTGGCAGCTAAGCTATGAAGATGCAAAACCATACAGAAAGATATAATGGACTGTGGGGACTCTGCTGCAGGAGAGGTTGGGAGGGGAGAGAGGGATAAAAAAAACAACATATTGGGTACAGTGTACACATATCAGGTACAGTGCACCAGTGATGGGTGCACTAAAATTTAGAATTCGCTACTAAGGAACTCATCCATGTAACCAAAAGCGAACTGTACCCCAAAAACTATTCAAATTAAAAAGATTTGCCTCCTTGAACCATGTTCTTTAGGCCCTTAGCAATTACCACTATCGTGTACTGGGCACTTATGCGCTAGGTACCGTGCTTGCACTTCATGCACAGGATCGCATTTAATCTGGATTCCTCCTCTAAGTTAACATAGATGTGATATGATCTCAAAGTGTCTTCTACTTGTTCATTGTGATACACGTCACGCTTATTTTGCTCGCCCTCTGTCTTCTCTTGGATTGTAAGTCCCATGAGGATAGTAACGTCTTTTCTTGCATGGTGCTGAATACTTCAGCATGCAACCCATATCACATGTGACATGGAACACACATTGAGTTCATCTTCGTGACTTTCATGAGTCCCAGCAGATCACTGGTAGGTGCTGTTCCAAGTATTGTCCAGTATAATTATTGCAATCCTGGTTGTCTCTGTTCCTTTTTGATGCTCAGGTAGAACATAAAGGAAACTCACAGATTTTCCTTGTGTGAGCTGAAAACACTGGTAACCTCTAATGTCACTATTTGTCATCTCCAGTGTCACCATTAGATTACTCTGTACCTTGATCCTTGGTAGAAACTCCTTCCCTGCTCTCTGATCATCCGTTCTTTCGGTCTCCATTTCCATCTCAGTGTTGCTGTCTCCACCAACATGACGTCGCTTCTAGGCATTGCTACTGCTGCTTAGGGATTCCAGGAATCAACAGAACTGGAATGAAGTAGACACCTCCAGGGGCAAGACAGGGCAGGGCAAGGTACAGGGCAAAAACCTCTGATGTTGAGACTGTGCTCAGCTTAGAAAGCTTCAGGCACTTTTCCCCACTTTCTTGGAGGAGTAAGGTGGGTCCCCATCTCTGCCAATCTGAGGGAGTTCCCTTCTGCCTTCAACCCCATCTCCCCACTGTATACTACATTTAACATTTCCATCCTAATAGGATTTTCTGCATGGTATCTATAGATTTGTTTTTCTGCTTATTTGAGATCTTTGCTAGCACCCTAGCTCCCAACTTCTCACTGTTCCATTTCCAAGTGCAATCATCTCATTGGTCTTGTCCCAAGGCCAGGAAGGAGTTGAGCAATTTCCACAAACTAGGCTAAGAATATTCTCACTGTCCCAGGGCACCAAACCAAGTTTCTGAAAGTGGCACAAGTTGGATGTTATTAATATTCTCTTTTTAATTTCTAGAAATGGAGATTTCCTCCCCAGATCCTGGAAAAACACACTGTTGACCTCTGGAGTCATTGCCATTCTGGTCCAGGGCCATCAGGGATCTAACCATTTCAGAAAAAATTAGCAGAAAGTGGGAGGTGTATTATTTCAAACTGGCACTGATTGTATTTGGCATCCTAGGCCTGCTGCTGGAATCATGCACTAAATCCGTGGTAGAAGAACAGAGGCAACTCACAGTTTCCATGATAATAATAAACTGCAGATGACTATTTAGAGCACCCAGACATTTATTTCAAAGTAAAGACAATAGAAAACAAACTAGACTACAAGATGGGAGTCTAGGTCACTCACTGTGTGATGTTAACAGAGTCACTCAAACTCCTTGGACTCAGTTTCTTCTTCTATAAAATGGGGCTGTCGTCCTCATTCAGCTCTAAGGCTCCTCTTAAAGCAAAGTGATCGTTCTTGGAAGTTATTTTATTTCTCCAATTAGAATCACTTCAATCTTCAGGCAAGATACTTGCCTGTCTCCTGCCCCTCTCCCTGTTCTGTCCCTGGGCATTGGGAAGCTACTTCTTCAGTTTCATGAACCTTGATTTCAGCCAAACCCTTGATCGTTCACCTTAGAAGCCAGATTTCCTTTTCGAAGCCACAACTCTGGGAAAGGTCTTCACAGCCAGTTCCTGTTGTTGCTGAGCTGATCTTGTCCATTCTGAGTCAAGGCAGGATGACAGTTCCCCGTGGAAAATAAAATAGGTGTTGCGTGAGAGAATATCTTGGCTATTTACAAAAGATTTTATATGCACCTGTTTTAAGTTTGTTTTTCAATTACAAGAGGAATTTATTCTCTTGTATAAAATTTGGAAAACTAAGGTAAGTTTAGAGAAGAGGGTAAAATCATTCTTAACCCCATAATTTTACCATGGAGAAATTCTGTTAGTATTTTGGTGTGTTCCCAATTTCCTCTGCAGTTTTTTACATTGTTGGAATCATGCTATTTATACTATTTTATCCTTTCTTCCCACTGAAAATTGCATGATAAGCACTTACTCATGTCATTGAAGTCATTGATAAATAATATTTTAATAACTCCCTAATATTTTATTTTGTGGGCTTTGTCCTAAGGTTGAACAGTTAGGTTGTTTCTAGTTTTATTTTTTAAAATATTTTTAGTAATGCTGAGATGAACATTCCTGTGTATATATCTTTGGGTGAAATTTCAGATTATTTCCATAAAGTACATTCCTAGAAGTGAATTACTAAGTTAAAGAGTCTGACTAATTTTAAGATTCTTGATACCATTTAATTTTTGATACCATCTTGGTCTTAATTTTCCAAGCACATTTTGTGGCTTAAAATCACCACCTTTTCCCTTAAAGAATTGGCTAGCAATGTGCAGAAAGCAGAAACTGGACCCCTT